>JAOXNZ010000105.1:19396756-19425404 GCA_028566095.1 Kryptolebias brasiliensis
TTATCAGCTTAAATTTGAAAAGAGAGTCTGACACCTCAGACCTAAAACTCAGTTGCTAGGAATGAGTATTTTCATTGCAAATCATTTGAAAAACTGATCATTTGATGTTTTTATTTATTTATTTGCTCTTTGCTTTTGCAAAAAAGCCACAAATCAAAAGTGCTACTTATAGCCTGTTTAAAAAAAAAACATAATGTAAAACCATATAATAAACAAGCAGGGTAGAAAGAAAGAAACTGACTCAAATATTGAGTACAAACACAAATTATTATAGGTTTCTCTGATTTTTTATTGTATATAATGACAAAGATTTTGGCTTCATATAAACAGATTTTCTAAACTGTGATAAATAAATTCATCATAAGACAATTTAAGCAAGTGGTGATACATGGGCTGACTACATGTAAGCTGTATTCCTTTAGTTCTTTCATGATAACCCCTTGCTAAGCTGATAATACAGGGAAGCCATATTTTTTATTTTTTTTGCCTTTGATATGATGTGTAGGAAGTAATGTACTTATAAAGCCTCCTGGTAATCCTCTGGTTGGTATCATGCTGACAGAAACAGTTCATTTACGTTTTGCCTCTCAGATGTTGAATCCTTGGTAGAGTTTCACTTATTTCGCTTGGTTTGCCTGAAACCGTTCCCACACATTTCAAAATAAAGTCCTTAACTTTCTCCATCAGCAAGTTTCTGCAGAGCCCCTTTGCACGCGCTCAGAAAAACCTGCATAAAACCTTCATTTTGTTCTGCTGTTTTTAATCAGAGGTGAATTCAGGCTCTTGACGCATCAAGCGAGAGTCTGAATGGATTTTCTGGCAGCCACAGCTACAGTAATGCGTTAAAAAAATTAATCAGTTTAATTTCATTAATCAGTCCTGGGAACAGATGGATCCTGAATATTTTGTGTTAAAATTAGCTTTTTAAAAGTGACCCATATCAAGCAGTTCATAAAATTTGAAGACCCAAAGGTAGCAAACCTGTGATTATGGGACTTTTTTCAGTTCATGAAGTCCTCTTCAGCCCTGTGGGTGTGACTGAATATATGTTGGAAGATTAAATATAACGCAAAGTTGTAATGATGTCCGCATCCCAGTCACTGAGTCGCCCTTGTCCTTACCTGCATGTTTGTCTGCCGCATTATGCAGCGTTAAAGCCAGCCGTTGTCATGGTGTCAGCCTTGAGGGACCACTGAGACTCTGGATGAGGGCGCCGTTACTGCCTCTAGTGCTAATGGCTTCACCTTTCACTCTGAGTTTTGTTGCATTCTCCAGGTGGAAGCGAGAAACGATTTCTCCTGTGCATGCATGCGTCTTCATGTGAAAGGATTGAGCTCGCTTTGTTTGATGGAATGAGTTAAAAAGGCTGTGATTGTTTACATTCAGAGCTGGTGTGTGTGTGTGTTCTCAGTGTTGACTGAGAACACACACACACACACACACACTTCCTTTCACTCCTGTAGAAGAGGGTCTTACTCTGCAGGAGCAACATTGGCATTCACGTCACAACACACACACACACCCACACACAAACACACACGGTGAAGATGATCATACCTCTCTATCCTTCCACCCGTGGGTTCTGCTTCTTTCAGGTGTGTGTTCTGTTTGAACTGGTTTATCGAGCCACGCGGCTGTTTAATCCTTAGCTTTTTTTTTGTGATATCAGTGCATCTGACAGTCCTCTCGTTAATGAGATTTTCAGACTTGTGTTTAGACTTGGCAGCTGCTGCTCACCCACTCCACTTCGCAAAGACAAGAAGCCTGACATGATGTTTTATTAATCAAACGCACTTTGTTTGTTGTGTACTTCTGTGAAATCCTCCACATCAGCTGGTTTATTGGGTTTGAACTCTGCTGCACCAACTTATCATCATTTTCAGCTCCTTTCTTCCTTGGTCACAAACTTTTAACACTATGTGTTCGATGTGTGCTTTCTATTTTTTTCAGGTTGCTTCCCTCCTCCCTGCTGTTGGTCGTCACTCCGAGGTGTCTCTCTGTTTGAAGAGGTGTTTCTGGTGAATATTTACCTGTGGATGTGTTTGTGTACACAACCCACCCTGGAAGGAGAGGCTTTTTTTTTTTTTTTCCTGAGAAGTCGCCTGGTGGAGAGTAAGAGAGCTCCGTCCATGGCATCTCTGCTCCTGTTGTTGAGTTGCTTGTGCGTAGTGGCGGTGGGCTTCCCGTTCAGGACGCCCCTGGACCTGGATGTGACTCCCCGCGTCACCGTGTTGAGCGGCGGTAAGGACAGTCCAGCATCACGTTCCACTGATTCTCTTGCTCCTGAGCCTAAATAAACCTGGAATTTAAGACACTGAAGGTTTGCCCTTAACAGGGGTTTTAAATATAGGTGGGGAAAATATATTTTATCATAATCCTGACTAAAAGAACCAGATTTTATTGCTTTACTATGCAATGAGAGGTACAACACCGTAAAAACAATAAACTATGACTCCTGGACATGCAGGGACAGATGAAATTACAAACAAGTAATAAGTTTCCTTCGTAGTTATAAACAGTTTTGTTGTGAAGTTAAATTTGCTGAAACTTGTTTTGTTTTTATGGAGATATAGTGACATAATAATAATGAAATAACATGAACAGTTTTGTTCACTTATATGAATGAAATTTGGTATTTTCTGTCCATTAATTTAGACATTTCAGGGATTTTTTGTTTTTTTTTGCAATATGCTGTTTACTGATTTCTGTTTTGAGTTTTGTGCATACAATGAGAAAAAACAAGAATATTTTTCTTCAGAGTTGTGTACATGATCATGTTCTCTAAAGGTTGTGTGGCACGAGTGACATCTTACGTTTGTAACTTTCATAAACTTTGTGCCTACGACAAAACCAAATGTTATGTTTTGGTTTAAACATAATACAGTTTGTTTTAAATTACCCTCAAATTCCAGTTAATTTCCATGGAAATTTTCCGGAAATTTACTGGAAACTTTCCATCCTGTTGCAACCTCGGTCAGAATATTTGTAAAGCTTTAAAATTTGCATCATTTTGCCTGAAATGCTAAATTCCTGAAAAGCTAATCAAAGTTTATTTGTGCAGTAAAGTCACTTTAACGTTTGCCTCATGCTGGTTTCATTTTTTTAATTTGAAGACGTAACATAGTACTTTTTGTGGCCTGAAAAAAAAACAAAAAACGTTATGCCTTTTGGAGATTAGTTAATATTTTGCTCATTTAACTGTTCATAGTTGCAGATATTTTGACCTTGTGAGCTCAAAGATTTTCACGCCTCTGTAGTTCAGTTTCCCCCCTTCTGTCCTTTCACTCCTCTCAGTCTTATTAGTGTGTACACTCACTTGAACACACACTCCGTTACCTGTGCAGATTTTTTTCTTTTTGTTGTGAATATTATTTACCTATCTTGTGAGTGATGATGTATAGCCTGAGGTGCCGCAGAGACAGAGGCAGATGTGTGAATTGCTTTCACTTGGATCCCTGCAGAGCAGCCAGGGAGTCTGATGCCACTGTAGGTAGTTGAGAAGCTCCGTAACCATGACAACTGTTGTACTGAGGCGCAAGATAGAGGTATACAGTGTTGTTTTTCTGTGAGTACTTTAAGCAGAACTGTTTTATTTGTAGATTCATGGACACATGAAAGAGATTTCCCCCTGTTTACCTTCAGATTTACTACGTTGAGATGTGTTTGCAGAACAATGGGCCCGTTCGTTCTTTAAAAATAACAAAATCAGTTCATTTCAGGTTATTTATGTAGTGTCAATTCACAACAAAAGTCATCTCAGGGCACTGTACAAAAGAAAAAAAAACAAATCAGATCCAGATTCAGATTCAATTACAGTAAATTTATTTCTCATTATAACACAATCCAATCACATCCCGTACATTTTAAAATGCCAATTAGTAAAAGTTATGGACCTAAGGAAGTCAGAAGATTATTTTAAACTTCACTTTGTGGAGTTTAATAAGCTTTCTCCTTCTAACTCTCATCAGAGCTCTGGCAGCAACATTTTGGATCAACTGAAGACTTTTTAGAGACTTTTTTGGACATCCAGATAATAAAGAATTACAAGGAGTCCAGACTAGAAGTGATAAATGCATGAAGCAGTTTTTCTGCATTGTTTTGGAACAAGATGTTTCTAATTTTAGTGATATTACGCAGGTGGAGGAAAGCAGTCCTGGTAACATTTTTAATGTGGGTGTTAAAAGACATCCCAGTCAGAAATCACACCAAAGGTCTTTATATTAGCACAGAAAGCCAAGCTAATGGCATCCAGAGGAAGTGAAAGGCTAAACAGAGGACATTTTCCTATGACTTCTCTTGATGTAGCTCAGTTTCTCCAAATCTCCTGTTAGTTCTCTCTCGACATGCAGGTCCTTTTACACTTTCTTCCCTCACCTGCTGCTCCATCCTCTCCTTCCTCCTCCACCTTTTCTGTCTCTCCAACTGAGCATTAAACACTTTGACTGTCCTGTTCCTCATTAGTACTTTTCTTGGTTGCACTGCCCTCTCTTTGCTCTGTTGTCTTTTGTCACTTCTGACATTTTTGTCTTTTGCTTCCTTCTTCCTGGCAAGAAGATTTTGATATGCAAACTTATCTCTAATCCCTTTAATCTACTTTTTCCCCCTTCAACCTTAAAACAAATCTTCCAAAGCTGAGTGGGTAGACAAATTACACATGCATGCACACACTGCAAGTTTAGCCTTTTTGTTTTCTTTGAACAATGAGAAAAGAGTATGCCAGGAAATGTGTTGGTAAAATGATTAATTTAAAGAAATTTAGTGTCCAGTTTTAGAGCAGCTTTAAAGCTGAAAGCTGGCCGACCAGACAAGCTTGTTAAATGGAACAAAATGTGAAACGGTTTGCTCCTCTAATTTCAACCTGTCGGGTTTTGTGAGAATTTGAGCCACATCGACATCCAGCAGATTTAAATTTAATTTACACGTCAAAAAACTGAACCGTAAACATGCCTGACGTTTGTGATAGCGTGTTTGAATGTCACGCTATCACGTCACAGTCCAGTGCCTTCAGGGCTAGTGTGTGTTCGCTTGTGTGTGTGACCCTGAACACTGTGTACCACACTGATCAGCTGAGGTCCCGCCAAGTGTTTGCTCAGTAAATAATATCATTTGAACTCTTCTCGCTGAGCCCTTTCTCTCCAACTTATATGTGACTTTTTTTTTTTTTTTTTGCATATTTTTGTAAGCTAAAATGTGCTTTGGGACTTTCCTTGAAATGCATCTCAAAAAATTCTCCTTTTGTTGCATCACTTTCTCTGTTCTGTTGTTTTGAGTTATGTGACTCCAGTTGTCAGAGCCTCACACACATATTGCGTGTCTAAATGCTTGGGATGCTCAGAGGAAATATAGGCTTTTGTTTCGTTTTAAATGCATGGCCTTCTCCCATAACGAGACCCTCATATAGCGTAAGAGAAGTTCTTGTTGTTCCAACCCCACAGAGCTGGAACTCCTTTTTCTTTCTGTCGAGAATAAAGAATAAATGTAGACACCTGGAGACCCAGGAGCAACTCGGGTTGGGAACTGAGCACCGCTCCTGCTGCTCGACAGAAAAGAGAGCATTGTGTTTCGCGGCAGCTGATAGGAATCTTAATGACAGCTCACTTGATAACCGTGCAATATTCAGCAGGAAGTGGATTGGCTACAGAGGGTGGAAGTATGACACATTTTCCTTTTGGCTTACAGTGCTCCCTGACAGGCATGAACAGTGGCTCACTTTTACGTTTATACGACTTAATTGCTGTCAAAATTACACCGCAGCTTTGGGTAAAACCTGCTAAGCGTCATTCACCACAGGTATTTTCATTAGACTTTAACTCAGCCGTGCATCACTGCAGGCTCATGCACATATTGGTGTGGCTGTAAAAAGCCCCAGTTATTCCCTGCCTTTGTTTATTGACTCTGGTGTCATGTTTGCCCGACCTAAGTGGGCTCCTGATAGATTATATGTTTAGAGGTCACATATCTGTCTGCTGAAAGCAACTTTGAAATGTTAGTGTGTGTGTGTGTGTGTGTGTGACTTAACCTCATTAGTGTCTTGATCTGTCAAACAAATATATCCCAGTATAGGTGGAAAACTGGAGAGGTGGCATACAAACACAGCAAAGACTGTCAAACCACAAAAATCCTCAGAAAGAAGCAGTTCTGGTGTGTTTTATGGCCTCCCTGTTCTTCAACAAAGGTTTCTAAGATAACTACAACTCTTTTACTGCCCACCGTGAAGACAAAGTTTATGGTCCAATCACAAAAGACAAATAAAAACCGTGATGATCCTGATCTTTGTGTTCAGAGTAACAAAAGAAGACAGGATCGGGAGGGAATCTATCAGGATTATGGGAACGGAATAACAAGACGAGACAGATTGAATTAGTTTGGACATCGCAGAAGGAGATGCTTGGCATATTTAGAGAAGGATGTAGAAGATGGAGCTGCCAGTCAGGCAGGAGAACAAAAAGAAAAGCTAAACGAGCTGCGAGGGAGGATATGCAGGTGCTTAGCTTGACAGAGGAAGATGTAGTGAGGAGGAGCGTGAAGACGAGTGAGCCAAGGTAGAGAAACTGAAATCTGGCCAGCCTTAAATTTACTTTGAACAACTGTCAGGTGTGCTAATGAATGAATTCATAGACTGATTTTTAGCTAAAATGTGATCTTTTATTGTACTCATCCCTATTGTGCATTTGTGCTGCAAAAAGGAAGTTGGTCTCCAACTTGTTTTAATAATTAGACCAGAACTTTGGCTTATCAGTGAGTTTCTTATCTGCAAAAAATAATCTGATTTTTCTAGCTGGAGGAGGAAGAAAAAAAAAAAAAACATTTACCAAATAAATATGTTATTATTACACCAATCAACAAACTGAAATAAAAATTCTTCAAGCAAAATGTGCATTACCAAAACATTTTTATTGCCTGCTGCCATCAAAGACAGGCAGTGATGTAGTTGCTTGTGTCTGTGTGTGTGGATGTGTTTGTCTGTTAGCAAAATATCTCATGAACCAACAGCAGATTTTAATGACTGACAGCTCTACAACCGAATAACGTTTAAAGTAAGCTTGATTCAGGATGGCTGCCAAAGCTAATCATCAGAAACACATCCATGGCTATAACTCAGTCAGTTTTACAGATACTGAGCTAGAATTTGACGTGGTAGTAGCTGAGAGTCATCCCCTGCTCCTACTCTAGCCACTACAAGATCATGCAAGGGGTTTGTTTAAAACTTTGGCTTGGAAGGTGGCAGGCGATATGCAGTAATGCTAGTTTTATTCTTAATAAAGCACTGTTTTATTGAGTTTTGTAATGTGTTTCTCGTTTCTGGCTAAACACAGGAAACTGCAGAACCGTGTGAGGTTTTCTGTGCTACTTCAGCACAATGAGTTGTATTTGAGGACATTTTCTTGAGGAGAATAAAGCCAAGTCTCAGATTGTAAAAGGAGTGCTTCAGAATCAAAGAATAAATCCCACTATCTGCTTTGTACCAACATTCAGAAATCATGCAGTGAGAAATCCATCATCGGAGATGAAATTCTGTTTTACCTTTTAGTCTTATCCTGTCAGCTCTGATAACAAAAGCTCTCACTCTCAAGTTTAATAAGCTGATCCTGTGATTCTTTTAGCAAGACAGTGAGGTGTGTTACTGAACAAAAATACCATCAGTGTGTGGATATTTGTTTTACTATTTTTGCTTCACTTTAAAAGAATATATTGCATATATTTAAATGAACTTTATTGCTTATAACTTGTAAAGTATTATCAGAAGATGCTTTTTTCCCCCTGTGTTGTTATTTTTAAACCTATATTAGTTCCCACAGAGACAGACTAAATATAATCAATAGTCGCAGTAGAAAGTGTTTGTGCTGAGATTTGCTCAGGTAGCCATAATGTGTTTTTTTTATTCCTTGTTATTGTCCAATGTCACACAGGGGATGTGCTGTTAAAATAACGAGAGGAAAAAAAATAGAAAGTTAAAGTTTTCTCTCTCTCTCTCTCTCTCTCTCTCTCTCTCTCTCTGTCTGGCATGGACTTTTTGTGTTTCATGTTTTAAAAAAATCTGCTCTTTTAAAGGATAAATTATTCTGGATATATTACTGCTGATTTGACCTGAGCATGAGTGGCATAAAGATGTTTGTGATGTAGTTCTTTGAAGGACATTAGGAGCTGTTTTACATGAATAATTCTCGCAGAAGCAGTGTCAAGGGGCTTACAGCACCAAAAAAAACACCTCTCGTTAATTAACGACCTCCCCTCTCCTTTTCTTTCCTCTCAGGTCTCCAGGGCTGCAGGCGTTTTCAGTCGTCTGCAGTCAACTACAGCACTCTGCTGCTGGAGGCTGACAGTGAGCGTCTCTACGTTGGGGCCCGTGGGGCTGTATTCGCTCTCAGTGCCTCTGACATCTCAGCCAGCTCGGCTCTGACTGTGAGTTTGTTTTGTTTTTGTGTTGGCGCATGTTGTGTGCCTCGGCTGCCATGTATCTTTAACTCTGCCACAGCTTCATTTGCATCCTACAGTGCAGGAATCTGCTGTCATCTGTTGTCTGTTACTTGTGTATGCTTGTAGATGTAGTATTTTTACTCAAAAATTCACAGTTACATAGTGTATTTGCTGCATAAATCAGAGTGTTAAAGAAAGAAAATCCAGCTACTGTTGTAACTTCAGATGGCTACAAGAGTCGTATAAAGGCATCCACATATGCAGACAAAATATACAGTAAGTTGCATAAGATGAACCTCAGCCCTGGTGTTGTCAGTATGTATCATTTAAATGTAAACTTTAAAACTGTTCCAAAAGCTTAAGTCAAATTTCAAACCTTTATGCTCATATTTAAGTTAGAGCTTTTCTTTCCTATAACTCCTCAGAGTACATCCTCAGCTGGACAATGCTCAGCAAATATTGTTTTAACTTAATATAGTTTAGATACTAATCATTAGGTGACACCTGTCCCTTAAGGTAGTATCTCTCTGGGCTGCGATTGTTGGTGACTAGTTGGCCAACGGCATCAGTGAGGGAGTCTCACAAATGTCTTGAAATATTCTCAGTTTCCTTGCATGAGTCGCTAGGATTTTGAACATATTTAAAAACCTTTGTGCAAAAAATTTTCTTTCAAACTAGTCAGAGAGTATGGCCCTTCCTAATTCAATTTTTGGAAATTCTGCAGAGCTAGAGCTGTGTTTCGACACTTCACAGGAGTTCTCCTATGACAGAAAACATCCAAGACTACAGCCCTGACTGTTCAGGTTTAAAGACCACACTCATGATAGATAATTATTGTTAAAAACTGGTCCAAATCTGCCTGTTTTCATTTCAAACGCATATTCCAGTAGATTCAATTATAAACGTGGGGGTGGCTGGGTACGTAGCGGGCTGAGGCTGGTAGCCTACGAGGTGGGTGGAAGTGGGCAATGAAATATTGTCCACGACTCAGAACACGGTTTTTCAAGTTGTGCACACAAAAATAGGCTGTGATTTTCAAAGCACAGCCACAAGGTCACACTCAGAATTCAGTGAGACTGCAATGGAACCCTACTGTTGATTGGGATGAGTTCATTTGCTTCCAATGCTGATCCATGTCATTTAGGATTAAGCATCTGCTGACAGAGTGTCTCAGTGCAATACTTTCCTACAGCAAACAGTCTATAAGTCTGTTAAAATCAATGTCAGTGTGTTATTATCTATGATGAGAGCCCTCACATTATAGTTCCTGTTTGAAATATCACTTGGAAATCCCACAGGTGGATATGCTGCTTGTTTGTTTCCTGTGCGTTTAGCATCTCCATGATTGCCTGATTTACATCTGTGTGAGATCAGTGGAACAGTTGGGCACGCAGGACATTTACAGAAATGATGATTCAGTTGGTGTGCTGCCTGTGACACTGAGCAAACATCAGAACTCTAAATGTCTGTAGTAAATCCATTCATTCTCAAATCAGAAAAAACAACAACAACTTGGTGATCTTTTTCATACAGCTCAGGTTCTGATAAGTTGTGAGGAGTAGGTTAAATGTAGTTTGGGCTCTAAATGTTTGAGAGAATTTGTGGTTTAAAACCCAGGTTCTCATCCACAGTAATGGGGTCAATCCAGAGCCATGAAGCCCAGTCCCTATCTGTACTGTAGTTTGAATACTGATTATTGATTAAATTACTGAAGTCCATCCAGAAACAGATCTCTTCTTCTAAAGTTTCCCCAAGCGTGTGTTATTCTAACAGAACTGCAGTCCAAGGAAGTTGAGTAAACTCATATTTATCCAACTGTTTGAACTTCAGACTTCTAATTAAAGGCTCAGAAATGTTTGAACTGCTGACATAGTAGGTGGCTGCTGGATGGAAACAGAACAAGTATATTATGATCCAGTTGATGTAAAACAACAAGCTTTGGTTAAAGATCTGCTCAGTAATGCTGACACAGATAAGGAAAGAAATGATCAGGACCTGATTAGATCTTAAGATTTTAATACAAAATGGGATCAGGGTATGCCTATCTGCTTCTATCTATGACTTGAGAATATTAAGCTGTTGTTATGTAACTGAGTTAGTACCTCTCTATGCAATTTTTTACACTGGCTTGCAATGGAGTGAGGCACAAGGCACTTACAGGAAAGGATGAATGCATCGCGCATCTTTTAGATAGACATAAAAACTAGCAGATCAGTAATATTTTGAAGAGAAAACTCAAAAGTTTGCTTTAAGCTTTGTTGAGTCATTGCTGAGTAAGAGTTGGAAAAGAAGAGCACTCTCTCCTTTGTTCAACAACACAATAAATTCAGTCTTGATAAACTAATAGATATTTCACAACTCAATGATGTGAAAGAATCCAACTCAGGTTTCTTCTTACTGTGTGCTACTTGGTCTTTTATAGATCGAGTGGGAGGCCTCCTCCGAGCAAAAACGAGAATGCATGCTCAAGGGAAAAGACAATAAGGTGGGCATTTCTTCCTTCTTTTACTCTCAGCTCTTTCTTTTCTTTGGTTAATGTTTGACTCTCTATTACAGTTGTGGTTAAAGTTAAGTTTCATTTTAAAAGATTTTTTTCTTCATCTGGTCTTTACCAAGTCTGAAACTGAGGTGAAAATAAAAAAGGTAAAAACAAAGGCAGATAAACATCAGCACTTAACATATTTAACCATTCCTAAGCCAAAATCAAAATCACTGTGTAAATATTTATGCAAACACTTTCAGTGCTTATAGAGAAATTAAGAGGGTAAGTAGCAGACAGGTGCTGTTAATCAAATTAACTTTATAAACGGATAAACTGATTATCAGCAGGTGCAAAGCTGAAGCTTTTATAGTTTGTTGGTTTGTTGTGGTAAATTGTGAGATAATGCAATGAAAATGATAAAATGTGTCTTCTGCTGCTGTTCAGAAATAAAGGAAAACTTCTAAAACGATTTCCAAATTATTAAAAAAAAGTTTTTTTAAGATAAATCACCACATAAATTATAGATAAATTACCAGATAAGTTATGGAATAAGGTATTTTGGAGAGATGTGACAAAAGTGGGCATGTTTGGCCAGAATGCATCATGACAACTAAACCTAAAACACATCAGCATGAATACCTTTCAGCAACTATCAGGCACGGTGGTGGAGGGCTGATGTCACATCATATAGGCATCTTGCAGTCATTGAACGTCAGTCATGAACTCTTCTGTAGACCAAACTATTGTAAACTTCTCCAACACCAGATTGAGAGTTATAAAGTTCTGTAGAACCTGGTTACATCTGTTGTTTGCTGTTAAAAGTGGTTCTTTAAGCTGCTGGGTGAGCCTTGGGTTTTACATACTGTTTTACAAGTTTTTGTTGAATAAATGTTTACACAATGTAATGTGTGCTGTCTACCTGAGAATATATTTATCTAATTTCAGATCCTGGTAAGGATAAAATGAACTTTAATGTGTTGGATTATGTATGTGTTATTATTTATTTCCTAATTTATTCAAGCATATTTTTCTCTTCCTATTTCAGACGGAGTGTTTTAATCACATTCGCCTCCTCCAAAGATTTAACTCCACTCATCTCTACATGTGTGGGACTCATGCCTTCAAACCACTCTGTGCATATATAGTATGTCCACAAATACATTTTCGTTCTAAGTAGCAGTGTAAGCACAGCATGCTTAGATGGCGCATTTGTTTGTATTTTTTTCTGCATAGGATGAGAAGAAGTTTGTTATGTCATCTCAGCCTGAAGAAGGTAGAGACAAATGTCCTTATGGGCCAACAACAGGTTACACTGCTCTTATTATAGGTAAGCCACTTAAAACAGTTCAGTTAATTAAAAGATTCCCCTTCGCATCTGAATGCCCAGTGTTTTGCTTTTCCCTTCAGACCAGCAGATATACACAGCTTCCCAGTATGAGTTCCGGAGCTTCCCAGATATTCGTCGTAACTCCCCGCCTCCCTCTCTGAAGACGGAGGATGCGCCCACACGCTGGCTGAACGGTGAGCTAATATTCTGAGAATGAGAGCACGTTTAGCACTTTTACTTTTATCCAAAGAAACCGCAGCGTGAGTCAGTTCATCTTTTCGGCCTTTGCAGAGGCAGACTTCGTTGGTTCGGCTCTGGTGAGGGAGAGTTTGGGCAGCAGCGCTGGCGACGATGATAAAATCTACTACTTCTTCACTGAGAAGAACCAGGAGCAGAGTTCGACTTACAGCCACAGCAGGGTGGCACGAGTGGCCCAGGTTTGTAAGGTGAGTGCAGATTATCCGGGAGATGCCTTCTGTCAGGTTAGCGTGTGTGAAGCCTTTAATTAATGTAATAATCGAAAGTCTGGAGGGGAGATAAATTTGGAGCACGACCCCAGTGTAATCAAAGGAGCTGCTGAATTGATTGCAGAGTCAGTGGGGCTTACAGTGAGGAGAGTGGATGGCTACAGGTGAAACATAAATGATTACCATTTCCTCCTCCTCCAGAAGAAATTATGACTAACAAGAGCCAGCTGTTTGCTGATATAACCTTGTTTATGTCCTTCGTTTTAAAGTGAAAACAGCTCACAATCTCTCTCTGAGAAACCAGAGAAATGTGTCTTTTTTATTTTAATAAGATACCCGGTGGTGTCATGTGTCACATCTGTAATGTGTCACTGACTGCATTCAGCTTAAAATAAAAAAAAACATGATTCTTGTTGACATGAATGGATGAGCTGTCACGTCTCACTCCTACAGTAGTGAATCATTTCTCCAAGAGGTTAGAATTCTGTTTAATGCATAATATTTTTCTCTTCTTATTCTCGTTCATCTGTTTTATCTGTCAGAAGGTACATATGCTCTGCTGTGTCACCTTTGCCTAAGCATTTATTCTGTTTTCTTATTATCACCCGCCGCCAAAAAGTGAATTTGAATAATGTGTGTGTTTGTGTGTGACTATCTGCTACCAATACATCTCATGAATCACTGCACAAATTTTAATGAAACTTTCTGGAAGTAGTCTTTGGATGTACATCTGCAACTAATCAACCCTTGGAGTAAATCCAATTCAAGATGGTCGGCACAGCTAATCAACCTTAGCACAACACAAAAATGCCTATACCTCAGTCAGTTTTACAGATACTGAGCTAAAATTTGATGTGGGAGTAGCTGAGAGTCACCCCCAACACATACTCTGAGCTTGACATCATGTGATATTGAATAAAATTGTGCATATGTTTACTTTTTAGGTAATGGCTAAAACTGCGTCATTTCTCAGCAAAAGTTGATTTTAGTCTAAAACTCTGGCTTAAATGGCAGCAAGGATATGCTTTCCTTCAAGGAATGCGAGGCCATCTTCATCTCAAACAACTTGTCTTTGCACTTCTCTTCCCCACAGGGAGACAGAGGAGGCCATTTAACCCTCCAGAAACGTTGGACGTCCTTCCTCAAGTCCAGGCTGACCTGCTCTCTGCCCGAGTACGACTTCCACTTTAACATGCTGCGCAGCGTGTTCGTTATGCACGGCCTCACCCCACAGGACACGCTTTTCTATGGCATTTTCGGCCTGGAGTGGTGAGTGGAGATTTTGTGTCTGTTCAAGATCTTTTGGAGTACGGGTGGGGGCGTTGAGATTGCAACTGTGGATGAGTGAGACAGAGATGAGAAGCAGCAATCGATACTTCCAGGCTGTCAGAGAAGTCAGGAGGGGATGGGATGAAAGGAAGAAGTGAAACAAAGCTTAAAGAACTTCATTTCCAAGTAATTTGATAAGTTAAAGTTTAGGAAAAAAAGGTTCATCAGAAAGTCAGATTCAAAGTTCAAACTGCTGCTGTCAGGATTTCCCTTGCTAATGCTGTGAAATCTGAGATTTCTGTTGCAACACCAGGTGGTTTGATGTTAGAGGAGTCACTTATTTAACAGTTATCTCCTCTCAGGAGGAGCTGCTGTTACTATTTATACTGTTCATGTTTTATTAAAGAATGAGGTCAATAATAAGGATCAGCACAGCAAATAGTTACATTGCAGAGGCTTATTGTGGCTGCTGCTTAAATTACTCTAAATAATTAAAGCTGCAAGAACTCTCTTCCTGCCGCTCTCTCTTCACACCAGATGAGGCTAGCTGTCAGGGGTGCTCTACATATCTGAAACACTTTGCAAATATTGGCATGTGCTTCATCGATTTTAGTTTCAGTCTCTAAGGGCTGTAGAGAAGTCTTTTGACAAGTGTGTCCTTTTTGAAGGGGGAGTTACATGCAGTGGAGGCAGTTATTGACAATGTTGGAAGCTCACTGTTTCCACCATTTGAAGGGACATGCAAGAATTTGGACAATAGCTTCCTTTTCAAAAGGATCTGAGACTGAACAGTCTTCTATCACACACTACTTGTGCACTTTAATACTTCAGTTACAGTAAGCTGAAACTTTTATGGCATTTAGGCCTAAGTGTGCAAAAAAACCTTTGTGCTACTTTAATAATAAAAAATAAAAACATTCTTTTTATAGTTCTTGCTCTTGATGAACAATTGTTAGAAATTGCCAGGGACAAACATTTTGTTTCAAGTGGCTCGTACCTAATAAAACCCACTCGCTGTGCTGCCAGTTTAATGCCTTTAAAACAAAGCAGCTTCAGGAGGGAAGGTTTGCTGTGCTCAACTTACTTCAGCTCTCACACAGTCTACATGCAGCAAACTGTGATACTGTTGTCAATAACATAAAGGTGAGCTGAATTTCAAGCTTCGGCAGTTTTCCTGTATATAGTTTATTCATTAAAAAGGCTGTATAGACAACATATGGGGAGTGGATCTTTCACTGGAAAGCTGTGCTGACATTAAAACTAAACGCCTTGCATTCCTTAAGGGAATGCATATTGCCCACCACCTTTCATGCTACAGATATAGGATCATCTTATGAGGAGGAGAGATGGAGTTGTAGCCGTTTTGGTCAAACCCCTTAAATGACGCTAAATGCAATGGCAACGTTTTTAAAACATATATTGCGCGATTAGTTAGTGCTTGGAAAATAAGGTGGGGATGACTCTCAGCTACTACCACACCAAATATTAGCTCAGTAACTGTAAAATTGATTAAGTTACAGCCATTTTTGTGTTTACTAAGATCCCTTAGCTGTGGTGGCCATCTTACATTCAGTTGACTCCAAAAGTTAAGCAGTTGTAGACAAACATCCAATAATTACTCTCTGAGTTTCATTTAAATCCATTCAGTGGCTCATCAGATATTTTGCTAATAGAGACACCTCTTCTGTCTCTGCTCCATCTCTTTGTTGTTTTCTTCCTTCTTCCTTCCCTATTATCAGACGTGCATGGCATCTAATCAGCTTCATACTATCTCTGACAGTGCCCCCCCCCTTGTGTTTTCCTCCCATTTGTCTCTCTCCATCGTTTTGACTAGGGTGAGCCACCGCTCCACTTTACCTTTACTTCTGTCGCTATGGCAACCTCAGGTTTACTAGTGTTATTGTTTGTAACTTGTGCTCTGGTCTTTCTCACTGCATTGCTCGGCGTCCAAAGGAAAAACGTGAAGGCGTCTGCGGTGTGTCGGTTCTCTCTGCCTGAAGTCGAAGAGGCCTTTCAAGGACCCTACATGGAGAACCAGGGCTCCGGCTCTAACTGGAGGGAATATGTTGGAAAGATCCCCAATCCAAGGCCTGGAACAGTAAGCACACACACTGTCACACAAGCAGCCGTGCCCCACCTGAGTCCCTTAAACATATGACAAAGCTCTTCTTCTGCTTTCAAAGAGTAGTAAAGGAGTGTATGAAACTATTTCAAAGTAAAGACAAGTGAAGGGAAGTTGAACAGGAAAAGAAAAGAGGAAAACAATAGGGACGTTGAGTGGCAGCTTCAAGGATATAGCTGAAAACACATCTGAAAGCTGTTTTTATGACAGTTATTTCAAACTTGGTGCTTTGGAGCTACAGACCTAAAGAAACTAACAGGGCCATGATTCATTACGGAGTACTTTTAGCACTTTTCTGGACTTAATGTAACTTTGCTATTAAAAGATAAAGAGACATAGTCAAGGGTTTGTGGTTGGGATTATGAAAGCCTCTTAGAGGAGTTAGCTGAAGTCATTTGAAAAGAACAAATAGAGAAGGCAAGCCTCAAGAGCTCAAACAGACTCACTGTAATCAAAGTGGAAAGTTGCATTTTCACCAAAGGTTCTCACAATCCCTGATTTTTTCCTGTAGTCTGTCTCACTAATTCTTGCAACATCTTCTCTTTTCCCCAGTATTGGGCTGTATTCAAACTCGTTTATTACAAGTAATTAAAAGCTCCTCTTATGCCTCATGTCCTGTAAATATTGTTTTTTTTTTATCACAGTGTATTACTGACTCTCTGAGGGAGAGGGGCATAAAAGTCTCCACCTCCCTGCCTGATGAGGTGCTGAATTTTGTCCGACGGCATCCTCTCATGTCGAAGCAGGTCCAACCTGTAGACAGACGCCCTCTTTTGTTCAGGAGGACTACAGACTACACACATATGGCAGTGCACATGGTCCAGGGATTAGATGAACAGATGTACCATGTTTTATACATGGGCACAGGTGAGTGTGAATTAGATGAAATCAAGAAATTGGATTTAATAGTTGGCAAACGTTCGCAAATTTTGCTTACAAATTTTTAGTTTAAGGACACATTAACCATTGATAGGAGAAAATTATTGTGCAGGTTTTGTTTCTTACTTCATGAATTTTTATTTAACTGGTCTTCATGATTTTGCAGTGACTATCTTTAATATTTTTGCAACAGTGATATGAAATTTAAAGCAAATGTTATGAGTTACGAGTATAAAATGAATCATAGTTAACTGTTTGGAGTGCAGAATATTTTGTATGTGTAAAGTTAAAGTCCAGTTTTTTTCTCATGTTTGCATTTTGTCACCCAGATGAAGGCTGGTTACACAAAGCTGTTGACATTAAAGGGCAACTGCACATTATTGAAGAGATTCAGCTGTTTGAGGAGCCGCAGCCTGTTAACAATCTGCTGCTGTCTACAAAGCAGGTAGTCTGTCAGTCTGTCACACTCAAGTTTAAAGATTAATTGTTGTCCCACTTTAATGAAATCCTTTCTCCACCAGATGAGTGTGTATGCTAGCTGTCCCTCAGGTGTGGTTCAGCTGCCACTCTCGAACTGTCGCAGGTACACTTCCTGCTACGACTGCATCTTCGCCAGGGATCCTCACTGCGCCTGGAACGGAGCTGCGTGCGTGGATGTAATGACGCAGGCAAACAGGTGAGTCTGGAAACCTGTGTGCCACTGGATCAGGTGACTGAAGTGTTGCTAGTGTACTTTTATTAGTTTGACCTGAGTTACCTGAAGTGCCGCCATGCCCTGTCACGCTGTCAGCTCCCAGAACGGTTGCATAATCCTGCTGCTGGCAGAAACTCAGCACTGCTGTAATACTAAACATGTTATGCAGCTTTATGCGTACTGATTAATGTAGACGGATATGCTTTGTCAGTAGAAAGCAGCTGTGAATGATTCTAGAGATATGAATAAATCATACTCTTTATTCTTTGCATTAATGCCCTCGCTGTTATTCTTTTCCTCCCTCTTCACAGATCCGCTTTAATCCAAGACATCCAGCATGGCAGAACTGGCTGTGAGAAAACACAATACAGTAAGTAGAAATCCCATCTGATGCTTGATCCTGCTCCTTTAAAAAATGTTTGCTTTTAACATGTAGAAGGAAGATTAAAAATAGGAAATCTAGGGCTCAAACGATGCAGAGTTGTCATCAGATGGCATGAAGGCCTCTTTGAAAGTTGATTATATAGACAGAGTTGGTAAAAAGCTCTCCTCCCTTCTTCAATAACGTCTTTACCATCTCTGGAGAGAAATGTGTTTGATATTCAAGGCAGGCAAATGCTTTCTCCCCACTTATAAGTTTCAATTTGATGAAATGTAGCATCTTCTTCTTCCCCGTTCTCTTTCTCTCTTAATGAGGTAATATGATGGCAGGAGTGAAATTATTTCTAATTGAACATCTTGCCACGATAAGTCTAATAAATGTAGTAGATGTGGAGTAATTAGCTTCTGTTTCAGATGTTGTCCAGCGGAGCCGCTCTGTGAGGGTGGGTGATGATGTCCTGCTGCAGTGTGAACTCAGCTCCAACCTGGCGACGCCTCTGTGGACTTTGAACGGTTCCGAGGTGCAGGGCTACAATCTCAACTCAGGCTTCCGAACTGGGACAGATGGACTACTGATTATTGAGGCCCGGCAGGACCAGAGTGGCTTGTACACCTGTCACGCTGTAGAGAATAACATCAAGTTTTCTGTTGTGACCTACAATGTAACCATCAACCTTGATCAGCCCCCTCCTTCACCGGTTAAGCCAACTCACAGCCTTTTTGCAACTCTGCCAGCACCATCTGAGGGTCTGTCGTCTGAGAGCTTCTCATCTGAGGGGCCCCAAAAGCCGCTCCTCCTGCTGTCCCCTAGGAACATGGAGGCTGTTTATTTGTCCCTCATCACTATCCTTGGTGCCCTGTGTGTGGTGCTCGCCGTGGTCCTGGTTTATGTGGGCTTCTGCTTGCAAGTTGGCCAAAGAGGGAAGTACTCGCTGCGTGCCGCAGCTGCAGCACACCCGAGCAGCAAGAGGAGCAGGAAACAGCACAGAAACTCCTCCAACATGGAGCTAAAGACCGTCTCAAGTCACTGCAACGGCAACGGCTTTTGTAATGGAGTTTCAAAGCGGCACAATGCTGATATACAAAATGAAGGCTTTCTACATATCGTCCCCGGTGAGGGTCACACATCCCCCAATAAAGAGCCTCCTCCTCCAGCGCCGCCTCTTCCTCCCACCTCACAGTTTCCCTCTCCAGAGTGCAACTTTCCTAACGGGCTGTCGGCGACATTGCCCAGCGTTCTGAGGAGGATGAACGGGAACAGCTATGTGTTGTTGAGGCAGAGTGACTCTGAAAACACATCCCCGCTATGCTACCCCTTTGCTGACGAACTCAGCAAGATCTTAGAGAAGAGGAAACACACTCAGCTTCTGCCCAGGCCTGATGAGAGCTCTGTGTAGAGAGGCGCAGCTCTGCTTTAGACCCTGACTGTGTTCCTAACCTGTGCCTGTTACCATGACTCGTTGTTGTTGTGGACTAAAGCAATGAAGGAGTCCTATATACATTATTTACTTTGGATTTTTTTTTTCTGTTTTTTTTTTTTTTTTTTTTGACAGACCCACATTTAGACGTTCCTGCTTTCGGAACCAATGAGCTGTTTGTCATTGCAAATGACTTATTTCCCAACACAACACAAATGAAAATTAGAAATCTCAGTGAAGGGCCGGAGCAACAAACATAAAAAAAAACGTGCAATCTACCTCACCTCAACACTGCCTTGAGAGAGACAGTCTGATTTGAGAATCAGCTGGTAAAATCACGGATCTATAAGGAGCAAAGCAGGATAAACAGACTCTAACAGGGAGTGAAAGCCCATTGGAGTACAGTACAGAGTTGATTTATACTGTTGGCAGCTAGCCACAGTCTGTTTGCACTGACAAGTGCACAGTTGGTCTATGCATTATTAAAACATGCCATTCATTCACTTATAAATATTGATAAAAATGGAAGTAGTGAGTAAGGGAAGATTGATTTTATTCATAACGGATGTAGGTATTTTATTTTGAAATTGCAGCCACTGCTAACCACAGGTAGTCATGCTGATTTTCTGATCAGATTGCTGTTGTGGTGGTCCCTGATGTTGTTAGGCTGCTTCACAAGAGAGTCTATCCTCTTGTAGACAGACTGCCCCTTCAAGCTGGTGGCACTCCTCGTCATGCTCTGCAGCCTCCATGATTTTAGCAAGGCCTACCAACACGCAGCTGATCACACAGAGAACATGACCTGTCCCCAGCTGTTATCCAGGACGGTCCAGTCGAAGCCTGCTGAGATCAGACACTTAACTGGAGAGGCGTCTGAAGACCACAACAGCAACAACATGAACAACCAGCATTCTGAGAAACACTAGACAGGAGGGGACTTTAGTGAGCAGCAAACTAAACCATATTTTTTAAATAATGAAGACATTAGCGCATTTATGTAACTGCTATAGCAAACACACAGTGACTCATGATGGCACACAATGCACTACACAAGAACTAGAGGGTGAACTGATTATTATTTAAAATTATTATTAATACTTTCTAAGCAGATTTTGTCAAATTATTAATGATTTTATGAAAATACCTACATAAAAGTCATTACCATATTTTATTTAACTATCAGGGAGTGATTAAATTACATATGTCAAGGCTTTGATATTTGCATGCACAGATTAATATATTTAAAAATACATTACATCAATTTTATTGTTTTCTACAAGATGATAACAGTATAATATCACATGAATTTAACTCATATAGTATTCAAAGAATAATATTAAATAATGATTTTATCACCAAGTGCTGATGGATAATGTATCAGTAGGATAACTGTCAGTATTATTCTAATTTTGAAGCACTTTAAACACCAGTTTTAATGTGCACTGCGAAAGTTAATGGACACTATTGTTAAATATGAGCCAGAAGAAGGTTTTGTCCTTTTCTCAGTGCAGCTGTGGAGTCCATGACTGTGTCTGCAGGGCGCTGGTTGAACAATGGATCTAAGAAAAACACTGAATGCATCCTAACTGAGCCTGAACCCAAGACTGAGTGATGCCCAGCACAGACCGGCAGACTGTGGAGCATCGAAAGCATCCGAGGGTAATAGCTTTACTTTCCCACCAACACACCTCCTACATGGGGATACTTCGCCAAACAGGCCCTTTAAGACAGAGATCATGGAGTTAAGAGCTAATAATCACAGCAAACACTGAGAGCTCAATGTATCTTGCAGTCAACTGAATTTATATTCACTTGTTTGCTAACAGCTTGTTGATGTGACAGCTGTTTAGAATTTGTGGGAAGGTTTAGAGATTCCCAAATGGAAACATCTGCTGGTGTCCGATTCACACGAATGCTTTGTCACCAAGGACATATTTACAGTCTGACAGAGTCATTCATGTGTGAGAGACGAAGAATAATGAAGGGGAGTAGAATAAGCGCAAGATTAAATTTCTAGAAGTGGATTTTAACTTGTGACTTATATGAATCTCATTAGTGCAGCTCAGTTTACACATATGGCAGATTTATGGTTTCGCAGATATGGTCATTATCTCATTCAGTCTCACAAGTTTTATTTCCTCGATCATTTGGCTCTCGCTGCTTCTCCTTCTGTCAGAGCGTGGCAGTAATTAAGCGTTCATCTTATGACATGTAGACCTCACTGGAGAGCTGAAGCTGTCCCCAGACATTTACACTCTGCTCCATTCTCAAGTTTCCAATTATTTTCTTGTCCCCATGGGCTTAGGGTGTGGAGTTTTTTATCATTATTCTGTCTTAAAAATGTAGCTGCATGAATAAGTACACCCTTACAAACATAGATAAAGCAGTCCTAGATCTCAGTACACCATTCTGTGTTACAATGCTTTTCACTGAACTGAACATGCCAGTAATGGAAGAAGTGGCTGGGTTTGCCCACGCTTTTTAGGTTGTACTGTATGTATTTGCAGCATAAAAGCAACTGCAGCACTGTGGCTGTCTTCAAAAGCATCTTGTGGTGAGACATCGCTGTCACCTAAATACTTTTTGTCGCCTGTCTTTCTCATTTCCAGGTATGATGAGCTCAGGCCAGTCTGAATCGCTCTCAGTTTCAACCCCGAGAAGATCCTTTTGCGCCACGTGTCAGAGGATCAGCTGCGGAGGTGTGCCTTTAATGGGCAGCTGAACAAAATTCATCTTTGGAAAAAAGGCTGCGAGGTCAAAAGCGAGGCTGCATGAAGGCTGAACCTTCAGAGCTGAAAACGGCTGCAGCTTCTTACAGAGATTCTTATTTGTCCAGGCGGCTCATCTTTGTGTGCAGAGAGCGTCCTCGCCCCTGTTCGGTGCATACTTATGAGACCAAAACATAATGACCTTTTTTCTCACTGCATGCATCATGTTTGAGCACTGCTGTTAAAGAAAGAACAAGGCCAGCTCATTTTAATATTAAAGAAAAGTGCCAAGGTTGATGTTTAAATGTGCTTCATGAGCCTATTTTGTTGCAAAACCAGAAAAAGAGGCATATATTTATTTTGTAATTTTGTACATTGTAAGTTTTGAAGCTAATGTTTGTGTTGTTAAAGTGCCACATGTGACACAAATCCAATTTCCCGTTGCACAAAATGTGATAAATAGAAGCACATAAAAGCATGCAGAGGCTGTACCAGGAGCACAGCAATGAATATTTTTATCCAACTAATAGCAGAAACATACACAGAATTATGTTGAAATGTCACAATTTTTCTAATATCTTATAAAAGGATTGTTCTGCCTTTTTCTCACTTTAATGTCTTTTTAATGTCAGTTTGCATGCGGGTGTGCACAGAAAATGAATTTCCCAATCTAACACAAGGAATAAATAAGAAGGCGGGGGTATCCTTCACATTTCAGTCTTAACAAATTTAAATAAAAACAATTATACTTGACCTCTTTTTTTTTCCTTCATTTTTTGCTGTGTGCTTACAGTCCAGTGAAACAAGCCTTATCCCTGTCAAACCTTTGGACCAGAACTTTACTATTTTATATGTAAGACAAGGCAGAACAGACTGAATCAGTATGTAAATATTGTCAGATTCTCCAAAAAATAAAGAGGTGCCTGCTTTGGAAATGGAAGCAGGCCCAAGTACATCCAGCGGCGCACAGACTGGTGCGGAAAATGTAGCTGTGAGCTCCACGTCCCGGGACTGGGTCAGCGCCAACACGGCGGCCTCGTTGACAAAACCCACACATACTGGGGATGATCCTGTGACGACGTTAAGATGGAAAATGTGACCTCAGTCCATGCAGCTTTTGTGAAAGAGTATTTGTTTTTGCTTCCAATCAAAGATTTTTGAGCTCCTCCGTCAGAGTGGATTAATAACCACCCACAGACTTTTCCATCTTTCAGGTGACCTTTTCTCATATTTCTGTGGGAGAAGGTGACACAATGCTTCAGTTGTTTTGTATTCCCAGCAGCACAACAAAATACCCATAAATAGGAAGGAAGTGTCATACACACAGGGCGGTTTGTGACAGAGCCAGCTACCTGCGGTGGCTACAGCTTGACATGTGATGAACAAACCTTCATGGCTGCTCAGTTATTTATGTAACGCAGGCTTGGATTCGTCAGAATCAACAAGAGCAGGTTGTTCTGCTCTTTAGAGCTCGAGTGGAATGTTTTATTTATGTTTTATCAAAGCTGCTGGTCTGATCAGATTCATAGTTTCACACTAATATCTCATGATAATGAGATTTAGAGCAGCTTTTGTTGTTGATTGAATGTTCGGACACAAAAGCTGGATTTTTCCAAGCAGGATGATGATATTAGATTAAGTCAGATAATATTTTGTGTAAAAATACATTTTTTTTAGGCAGTGGGTGATATGCATTCCTTCAAGGAATGCTAGACCTTTAATTACATAATTGAACCAAATGAACGTGACTCTAAAATACCTGCAGCAGCACAAGAACACAGTTTATTGCTGTGTTCACAAATTCAAGTCAAAACATTCTGCAGAGAAAAAAAAAATCAATAGGAAACATCCAAAAAAAAAAAAAGGGTAAGAGGTAAAATAACCTTTCCTTTGGTGTGAAGGGTTGAAATTTAAAAATAGTTTTGAAAATGATGGCTGCTGTGATTTGTAGCTTTTGAGAAACAGACCTTTGAGGTTATTGAGTTATTCTGTGCATCCATGAAGGCACTGATTAATGTTAAAAGATCTAAACAGGTTTTGGAGCAACATACATTACTACAGATCACGCATTTTAGGGGAAAGGCTTTGCTTGTCTTTCCAAGACATTTTTAAGTGACATTCTGCACAAATTATAGCAGCACAGTCCAACTGATCTGACCTTCCTGACACTCACTGCCAACATTTGCTGCACAAAACGCAATAAGTATGACAAAGTATTAAGCTGCTGAAATCATACATTAAGCAAGAATTTTACTTTTTATTAATGTTTGCTTTCTGGCAGTCCAAAATATTTCAATGATTTTTAATTAACTGGATGTTTTTACATCAAAATGGAAAAAGAAAACGGACTGCAGTGAAATAAAAATTTGAAAAATGAGAAAGCCTTAAAATGAAATCCTCTCTTCAGTTTAACTTTCCTGTCTTTATATATGGACACAATAAAATATAGATGTAAGCATTTAAAAAATAATAAATAAACACAATACAAGTGAGAGAACACTACTTATTGTGGTGTAAATATGAGAGAGTGATGCACAGGTTGTTAGTCATCTGTCTGTGCTCTCAGGAAAGAACCTGACATGTTAGAGAAAACCTGTCAAGAAACCTAATCTGAGATTAAAACATTGATTCTGTTCCTGGGAATGACTTACATCTGAGAGGAAACGATTTCAATACATCTATTGTTCTTTCTTGTGCAACTAAACCACAGAAGTTTGACAAATGTCTTCTAAGGAAGACAGGCTTCTGGTGACAGATGTTAATAAAAAAAAAATAGATTTTAACTTGAAGCCATCAGTCATATATCAAGGTAACCTTCAGAGCAAACACTGTACGGAGGTATAAGAATCAAATCGAACTGGCTGATAATTCCTATTTGACTTTATTCCTTTTTGTTCCTGTTTGCTCAGTTATTTTGCCTCCTTTCATCAGTGTTTAAAGTTTTCTGTTAGACACTTGCAGCTTCACTTTTGCTTTAGAGGATGGTCCTTCACAGATGAGAAACAATGCAGAGCTTTTACATAATTTTTGCTGAATAAATTTGCCATTAATGAGGAGACAACACAACAAAATATAGCAATTACTTGTCTCAGATCAATGCTTCATAGCTCATCTTTGATCTCCGAAGGCTCCAGTTCCTTTTTTTTATTCTCCCCATCACCCCTCAAACACAAACATGCCCTGACTCTGCTGCCCGTGCAATGTTGGAAACGTCAGACAGAGAGAAATGCTGCCTGTTGTTTAACACTTGACAGTCAGGAAGAATCAGGAGGATCTGTGAGCCTCAGCATAGCTGATGCTGCCGGAGGAAAGCAAAACACAGAGTCCTAATTGTGAGTCTTTCACTGTGGTCTCACATAAAAAACAAGAGAAAAGCCACTGTTTATTCTGTAAAGTTAATAAAAACACTGACACTACTCAGATTACACTGTTATATCATTGTCTATCAACTGTACAGCCAACAATAATCCACATAATCAGCTTGATAATAAGACTGGTTCTGGATGTCACCAAAAGGAAACAAAAAACAGTCTATTGAAGTGACAAATAAGTGTGCCATGCTTTACTTTTTGTCTCCAAAAACAACACAGATCCTGTTGCCAGTTACTGTCAACAAGCAGCTCCTCCTCTACCTCCTCCCGGACCGGTTTGACGCCAGAAAAGCCACGCGCCTCTGCTGCTGTCACACACTCAACAATCACACATCAATCAGCTCTCTATCTGCTTCTTCCCCCTCGGCTTAAATGACTTAATGTGTGTGTGTCAGAGAGGCACTCAGACAGGTTGACACATCAGCAAACACTCTATAAAATGTTGCTTTTCCCCTTAAAATCCTCATTACAAAGTGGCTTGATTACTAAAGAAGACTTAAAGGGATCTTTGAATTCCCTAATTGTCATTTGGAGCTTAGTTTTCCAGGCACCAATATGAGGGCAAAAGCAGCTTTATTGGAACCAAAGGGCATGGAAGTATACCCTTTGGCTCCTTTTTACTGCAGTGGGAGTGAAAGAAGTATTAGGATGCAGAAATTCAGGTTGTTGCCACGAAAACAGGACACGTACACGCCCTTTTGACTGTGTGCTATAGAGGAGTATCACCTGGCCTGTTAGTCACACCACATTCCCGCTCACGCACACACACACACACCTGATTGTTCCAGCTTCTACTGTGATGACTCTTTCACAACTGATACAGCAGGTCAGATGTTTTGATTGCAGCTCACTTGAGTTTCACCTGAAACTTTGTGATATTTTCTCTTACACCTAATAAAGAAACCTGCAAGATGTTATGTACTTTAACTGTAGAGGTAAAGAGCAGTGACACAGACCAGCAGCTGAGCTGAGGAGACAAATATCACTGTCGTATCTGTGACCTCTGGACCTTTTGACGAAGTTAAAAATAGTTCAAATGACTTTTCAACCTCACACTGGAGAAACAGTTCTTGTCTTTGTCTTTATTGGAAGCTGGAGCTGCATGTCTTGCAGACCAGGTGCTCATGGTGTGTGTTTCACTTGTGTGTGAATGTGTACTGGGGCGTAGGACTGTTTACCCCGGGTCTACTGCAGAGATGGATCCTCAAAAAGCCTGGAATGAAAGCAGTTTTGAAAATATGTGTGGGAGATATGGAACAAGATAGTTTTTTTACTCAGGGCCCAGAATTTCTTGCTACACTCCTGAATGCGTGTGTTAGGTTTGTGTGAGTGTGTGTGTTCCCCAGGGCAATGCACTGTCTTACACTTTGAACTATCGGCTCAGGCTGTGATTTTATTTCACCCTCAGTCCTGCGGCGCCACCTACTGATTCTCTCCTTTTGGTAAAAATCAAATGAGCTGTTGACCACAAGAGGTCGTCAACAATCTGCCAGTGGAAAGTTCTCATCTCATTCACAAGAATATTTCATCACGAAGCAGAAAATTTATCTCCAGTCAAATTTTAATCACAATCTTAAAGGGACCATACTAAAGTATTCTGGCCGATTAATCAAAGTCTCGAGTCATTTCTTTATATTTAGCTTCCATGGAGCCAGCCTTTCTTGTGATCTCTTAAAATGATTTTGATCAGTAGTTCTGGCTTTTTGAACGTCTTTCAAAGTTTTTCTTTAGACTTTGGCTGTGAGCTTTACACCAGTGACTGAATGTTAATAACTTAATTATTCTGGGGGTGAATCAGGGAGGCCTCAGCCACATGAGCTCTCAAATGATTTTCCACAATCCCTCTCTGACACTTCTGAGAGGGGGATAAGAGAGCTTGTGCTGGAGTGTCATTGGCACGTCTATACTATGCAGCTCAGCCAGTAAAAATGTTTACACAGAGAATAACTCAGAGAAAGATTTGGGAAATTAGGCAAAACCTTGTTGCTATTAAAGAGTCACATTTATGGTAAAGCTTTACAGAGTCACTAGGTTCAGATTTACTTGGATTTAAATGTTGCCATTAAATCTGAAGCAAACAATGTATTCAAAAACACTCGACTGGAAACGTTTTTTTACCACAATTAGCAGAACACCAGCCCAGACAACTACAAACACAATGTCAGCCTCACACTAACACACTAAACACGTTTATCTGCTTTAGACACAAAAGCATATTGTGATGTCACCTCTTTGGCATCTTAAAACCCATGAACCAGCTGGTGAAACACATCACTCGGGTATAAGCACTAAACAGATACAGCATCTGTGAAGGGATTGTTTCAGCACAAAAGGAGATTTTCCCATGATGCCTTGAAAATGAGGATATACTGTATCCTGTGATGTCAATGAAGTCTTATCCAGTAATGCAAAGAAGTGATGCCTAAACAAGATGTTTTTAAAGTTTCTTTCCCCTTACAGTTCCTGTCATTGTGTTGGACATACCCGTATTTGTCTTCACAAACGTAAGAAAACTGGGTTATATGTATTTGTTCTGACTTCCATCCTGACTGACCTGAAGAACATGGCAGGAAATAAATATTTTCATCAGTCTGCAGCGCTGGCTTTAAGCAGCGCTTGGTAAGTAATCTGTAAAGCTCAGTTACAGAAATCATAGAAGTGCTTTAGGTTTACTACATCTGTGTGTAAACTGTTCAAACAAAAGGAGGAGAATTAGATAATATGAACGTGTGTTTGATATGTAGATAAGCACAAGTTTTAAAAATTAGTGTTTAATTTTTGAACATTTGACAAAGAATCTGGGGTGTTCTGCTAAATAGGTGTGTGTGATGGTGTTTTGCAGGGAAAAAATGGGCTCTGTTTTCCAACATCACCACATGATGGCATTATTGCATTGTTCATACAGTGGTGTTCATAACTGAAAATCCAGAAATCCTGACTCTAAATTCCAGGTTTTTCATGGCTAAAATGTAAAGGAACAACCTAGTTGAACAAGTGAGACAAAATATATGTTCATGATTCAGGAAAATGAGCCTTTATTATTATTATTATTATTATTTTGAAAACTAGGTGGCGTGACCTCATGAATGACTGTATTCTCATTCTCAGTCTG
>JAOXNZ010000105.1:19425504-19439521 GCA_028566095.1 Kryptolebias brasiliensis
TTATTATTATTATTATTATTATTTTGAAAACTAGGTGGCGTGACCTCATGAATGACTGTATTCTCATTCTCAGTCTGGCCTCTGACCATTTTCAGATAACTTTTTTTTTGTTTTTTTGTTCAGCGCTTGAACAAAACATCACTGTATATGCATTATTCATGCATGAAAAGGCTCCTAAAATCAAAACTCATAACAAATTCAGCGAAGACAGGCTGCAGACTGTGTGAATCTGAACTGTCTGCACTTTTCAAGGTTTTCACTGCCTGCATGTTTGACGCAGGCTGGACAGTAAGTGATCCAAAGTATTTTAACATGAATACTGAGACAAGGTTTTGTGGCCAGAAAAACAAAAACAAAACTCTGCAGTGATTTCTTTTTGTTTTCCTGTCCTAAAAGGCCACCATGCGGCAAAATGGACTGAAGCAGAAGGCAGCTTGCAGCTGGCAGTGAGACGGAGACTGAGCTCAATCCAGGAAACCTGGCATTAATTCTTTATGTCTGCGAGCGTCCAACCTGATGACTGTGTCTCTGAACGAGGGTGAGGATGAACTCCTGCCAGTCCCAAAGGTGCTGTTTCATCTCTCACTCTGACCTCACCTTCCTGCATAAAAAAGTCCCCAAAGAGAATCCAAAACTTAAAGAAGGAGTCCTCAGACTCCACACACTATGGCAGAATAACTTTTCTTCAGGTCAGTGCACTGAATGCTGAATTCATTCAGCAAAAGTATGATCTTTAAAATGTACTTATTATTTTAGGAATAAAGACATTGCAGTTATACTACAATTCATCATCAAGCCATTATCTTTTTGCTGTAATTATTTTAAATGTAGCTAATTC
Source organism: Kryptolebias brasiliensis (assembly GCA_028566095.1). Classification (NCBI taxonomy): domain Eukaryota; kingdom Metazoa; phylum Chordata; class Actinopteri; order Cyprinodontiformes; family Rivulidae; genus Kryptolebias; species Kryptolebias brasiliensis. The sequence continues at coordinate 19,426,343 of JAOXNZ010000105.1, forward strand.
AATGTAGATGCAACATGAATCAATTCTTGAAGGTTTTTGCCTTTAAAGCCTGAAGACAAAAAATGAAATATTTGCCATCTCAAAATTTTTAAATTAATTTGTACTTTTTTATTAAACCAAGAACAAAGTTAGGTTTCTGTGAAGGGTTTAATCAGAGTCATTTATTTGTAATCGCAATATATATTGTATAAAATCTAAATTAGCAACTAACTATGCTTGACATTTTAATAAATATGTACCAAAAATATATTTGCTTTTGAGGGGTGGTAAGATAGACAAAGCTGCCTAAAGTCAACATGTGCAAATAAAAACTGCTCAGATAAAGTTTAAACTCTTCAGCAGCATCAATGGCAGCAACATCTACAGAAACTGCCACAGCAGGTAAGACGATTATAAAGAAACTGTTTCGTTATGAGTTCATATTTGAACTAAAGCTTCTTCCTTTAATGAGGCTCCAAAGAGCTGACCACAGAACAACAAGAGATCTGCCTGAAAATGATCTCAGAAAGAAAACCTTGTTGTTGAGAAATTAATTTGTGGTGAAGTTCTTGGAAGTTTATTAGACTGTTGAATGATATGCGCAAAAGCAATCATTAAACCAGAATGTTTTTTGTTTTATTTCCATTTGTTGCATGTGCAACACAAATAATTAAGATTAGATTAACACACACACACACACACACACACACACACACACACAAACACTGAACCTGACATGGTCCAGTTTTGGTTTGAATAGAGTCTGAAGAGCAATCAGCAACAGGAAGGAAAAGCAATTTCAGGCTTCAGTGACAAAAACACTTGTCTGTATTTCAGTGTCATTCTTGTTTAGAGTGGTTGGAGAGGTGAGATTGTGTGTGTGTGTGTGTCATTTCTGCTGACATACACCATTCCCTGCCTCCTCCCATCATTTGCTCTGGCCGTTTATTGGAAACACATGTTGCAACACGCTGTCAAACCATTTCACTGCAGTGATATTTGCTACTGAAAGGACAGCTCAGCATTTTAAATGGACAGAGAGAGTTCTCATTATGCACTACAGTCGCCACTACTTGCTATTAAACTGTGTGTGGAAAAAAAGAAAAACCAAACTAATCAAACTAGCAAACTAATCAAGTAATATTTGAATAATATATAAATATTTATAACACCATTCTCTCAAGGCCTACAGTTCCTGCTAAGAGAGAAAGGAGGGGAAACTGAGTCATAGGCTTTGTTCTAAAAAAAAGTTAGAAATTTATATGAAGGACAGCAAACATGCCTCAAGGGGAAGGCAGAGACCAAAGACCAAAGCATTCACGCTGCAAACACAGTCTGAGAACCAAGAAAAGCAGTCTTTTTTAAACCACTCTCAGTTTCCTTGTACTTTGCTCCCAAGGTGCAAGACTTTCTTATAATCTTTTAAAGTTGTCTTAACAACTCTTTAGGTTTTCTGACAACGTTTTATCTTTGGACTTTAGCTGCTTTTTTCCACTCATTTTCTGTCCAGCCCTTATATCTGATCATGGCAGCATATTGTGTAGTGAACAAGTGGGCAAGTGGAGGACAAAGGTTTCAAGCCTTAAAGCACTATCTACAGCAGATGAACATTATCTGAAAGTCTATTCTTAGGAAACATCAAAGACAGGACACAGGACCTTCATTTGATCACCGACTGTATGACAAGTTTTTTACTAATCACTCTTTGGAAATAATTTTGTTTATGTTTTAGTGTTTTAAGTGAAACAGATTGGGTTATAATTGGTATTTTTTATTAATTAAACTCAAAGACTTGGCGCAAAACGTGTCTTTGTGTCACACTGTTGGACACATAAAGGTTTGACTAAAAATAGGTTCTTTGCTCAGTTGTGCAGACACAACAGGGGTTCATCCCTTGAGTTTAGAAACCTTGGCATGTTAGATAATTTGAAGGTCAGAGAAACACAAGATAATAAACTTGACCACTGAGAAGTACCATGAGAGACAGACCCAGTTTGACGTGTGCACACACACACAACGCAGCAGCAAATGAAACAATAAAAGGATCCGTGCTGGGATTTCTGATGTGGTGATTGATTAATGTACAGAATGGTACCAGGTGTTCTGTCAGCGGGGAAGAATTACCTTCTCCTTACTTCAGGCTCAGTGATGCTGTGTGATCCTGTGAGATCTGCATTGCAGCAGCTGAGTCCATCTCACCCCTCCTCTGCTACAACCCTTCCATCATTATCAATACCTGGTTGAATCACAAATGATGCAATTAGTGAGAAGGCTAATGAGAACAAGAATCATTCTTCACCGGAGATCCATTTCTTTTTATGAGGAAGGCAGCAACCTAAATCCAGTGGATCTGAGAGAAGGACTTACATTACACACTGCAGGAAGCACCTGCAGTATGTTTGAAGAATGTAAAGCTAATTCTTAAGTCATGTACTTTTTTTAAATTATCTTTTATGCCAGAATATCTTTTTCTTCCCTTTCTTCCTGTTCTGGGTGATGCAGGTTTTAATTAGTGTTTTCATGAGCTCTGGGACGACACATGGACCCCATTACAAACATGTGCTTTTCACTCTCACAGTCCTCCTGTTCTCTGAGGTTGCGTCCAAAACACTATGAAGATTAAATGCTGGAGTAAACCAGGGAGGCTGTTTGCAGAGGGAAATAGATAAACAGCTTTAAAACAAGGGCAAAGACAAGCTTGTGTGCAGCAAAAAGGACAAACCTGATTCAAGAGAGCACTGAAAAATCTACAAGCTGTTACATAATTCTAAATCATAAACCAGATTGTCCAAATGTTCTCTCGTTTGGACGTCAATATGAAAATAAATGCAGGTATAAGAACCTTGCTTTATTTCTTTCTGCCTCTAGCCCCACTGAAGACTTGCTTTGCAAATCTTATCTCTTATGTAATCGCAGTCCCCCCCACACACACTTTGAATTATTTCTCAGGCCCTCAATTTAATAACAATTCAGTATTTTTATAGCCTTGTGCTATGAGGAAGAAGAGCCCCTGATGACCCTGAGTTGTTGAGAAAAAATGGCTGCAGCCTCGCCGGCTCCTGTCCTCTGGGAGAAGCTCTGAACACAAGCTGTTTAAAACCAAACCTGAACACAGTGTAAGAAAGAAAGACTCTGATAGAGTTGTTAAAAAAAGCAGAGAGGGTTTGGACGAGGAGGTTGGCAGGAGTTTATAGACTTTTTAACCCAGCTGCTCTGTGCACCCTTCCCACTCCTCCTCTGAGGTTGTTTTTACCTCTCTCACCTCCTCGTCTCCTGACACGAGAGTTATCTCTCAGTTCCTCCTCATCTCTGCCCTTTAGCTACCCTTAGACCTTACTGTAAAAACCAGCAGACAACATTAGTTAAACAATCTCACGCAGCTCATTACCTTCTCCGGTCAGGCAAGTCTTCATCAGATCGAATGTCTTCAGCGTAACATGTAAATGGCCCCTCTTCACCGAAACGAGCTTCATAAATGAGCCACGAAAAAGCTCCTGAGCGAATCCTGCTACAACAGGTCGAGGCTAAAATGACGTTTCTTACAGTTACTCAATCGGAATGGGGCATAGAGTAGCCCTATGCACAGGGGAATTCATTTTGTCCTCATTTTCCACATGTGATTTTATTGTAGACTACAGTGGCTAAAAAGACAAAAAACAAAATGAATAAATCAAAAGAAACTTTATACATCAGATTTTTTTGTGCCAACACTTTGTTGTAGCTGTGTTTTCCTTTTCCCATAAAGCTCCGGTGACAAGAAGGGTCACATTTTATTCTGGCAGTTTCAGAGGAGTGTTAAGACACAGTTACAGTGAGTCAAGCTTGTTTTTTGTCATGGATTTATTCTAATTTTCTCGTAAAAGGAATTTAAAGTATTTAAATGTTTAAACATGATAAAGGCATGGTGAAGAATAAACTGGGATTAATTGTTGAATATGGTTTGAGAGTTTGGGAAGAGTGTGGGAGATTCCTGACTGTCTTGACCATCTTTGTACACCCCAGTTGTTTGGCAGTTCAGGGGGACTTTTTTGGACCTGCCTGAGAGACTCAGCCCTTTCCCTTTTTATTCACCAATCTATTTTACAGGATAGTCCGATGTCTAATTTTTGACTTCTAAGTTTTTATTTGGACTTGTTTTACTGAATGTTTTGTCCAATCACAACCAAAACGACTTGTTTTTGTGCACTATTCTTCATAAAATATCAACATCGTACCAATATTTTTAATACCTGCTTTACTCTGTCACTTTTATTGTTATTACACCCATTTAAAGACACAATATTCTCATCCTTTTACTGTGACATAAACAAGAAACATGACTCAAACTGTGTCGCTCCGAGGTCAAGGATCCTGCAGTATTTACGTTACCAGCTTTGACATCCCGTAGCTTTTGTCTGTGTGCACTAGACTTTCTGGAGGCAGTCGCCCTGTTTGCATCACTGCCACTAACTCAAACATTTCCCCAGCTGATGTTGTAACTTCAAACCTCTCACTCCTTTCCACACAATAACAAAAGTAAGTACATCCTCATTTTGTTCAAGACATTTACACAGGACAAAGCTTTGGTGGAAGTATAATTTATCTGTATCTAAACCCAAACCTCTTTTTTACATCTGTAAAAAAAAACAGTGTGTAGATATTTCAAAGCCTGTGCTGTCCTGCTGAAAAGTCCCTGACCCGTTCTGATGTTGAACGTGTGCTGGTTGCCTGGTCTTGCCACAATAGCAGGAAGCAGAAGTCACATGCCATAAACATGTCACTGCTCAGCCTGCTGTGTGTCCAGGACTGTGACCAAACACACATCCTGTAATTGCACTGGAAATCAGGCAAAGGAGTTAGCCACGTAACTAGTTAAAAACATGCAGATTAGGGGAAACAAATAGTTAAAAGTCTATTATTATTATTACTTATTCAGTCATTTTAAAGGTCAGTGGTCTTCCATCTGGGTCGCTGAGGAGTAAAATGTTATTATTTATGAAGTGCTGATGGCAGACTCACAGAGTGTACAGTCACAAATGCTTGGCTAATTCTTACATAATTCTTTGTGCTCTCTCTTTCTCATTCATTGTTTCTCAAAAACGTGCAGCAGCCTCATCGTTGACCTGACGGAGTGGATCAGATCAGAACGTGATAGCAAGTTGCCTGCAGACGTTGCCTGACAAGAATAACCACCTGTGCTGAGTTCTGGGGTGTCAAATGCTCCATAGTTCACTCACACTTTCTTCCTAACATAATAACACACACACATGCCCTCCTTCTGTGAGAACACGAAGATACAAGTTTTCAGCCTGCATGTTTTCATGTAGTTGTAGGTCCATGTGTGAGTAAATGTGACAGCGGTGACATTTATGACCACTTCTTGAGAAAAGGTTAGGACGTTTCTTTTTAACTTGCCTGCTCCGTGTGTGATCTGTAAAATAACATGGCCCCGGGGGGGCTGCAGTTGCCCACACAACACTATGGACTGCATAATGTGCTGCAATGCATGTATCTGTGAGGCAAAGATGCATGCAGAAGAGTCAGAGGGAAATCAATTTTGCATAAGCATCTAGATTAGAATACTGCTGCTTGCAAAAAACTCACAGATTCACATGCGCAATAATGTAGTGAGGCTTGAACTGTGTTTGCATGTGCAAGTTTGCCTTTTGTTTCCGTCACAGCACATCTGCTGTGGCGCGTATTACTTCTACTCAACCTGCAATCTGTCTTCTCACGTTACACAAAAGCTCCCACACTAAAAGCGCATTTGCCGTGCTCAGGTTCCGCATGTCCACATTTGCCTGTGGCGCTTCCTTTGGAGCTATAATGACATTTACTCACTGGTTTTATTCCCATATCAATAATGCAGGATTAAAACTGCTCCCCTTTGAAGTGGCTCTTTAAATAATAAGGGGAGGGTTGCTCCTGGCATCCCATTTTCAGCTCAGTGAGAAACGTGAAGCCTGTGGAGTTGGAGAAGAAAAAGAAAATTAGAGAAATCCTGAATTTGGAGGTTGATGCTGAGAGGAAGGGTTTCCTACTGAAGGTTGTTAGCTTTAATCTTCTGCCTGGAAATCTGCTCCGCTGTGATTAGTCTTTACAGTGTGTGTGTGTGTGTGTGTGGGTGGGTGTGCGTCACACAGAGATGAAGAAAAGGGAGAATTGTTTTCCAGAGTGTTACCTGAAAGAAAGCATTTGTTCATTAATCTGAACAGCAAAACTGCAGTCACTTTATGTAACATTTATGTCAGCTTACAATAACGTTTTATTGCCTGCTGCCACAAAAAGCAGAAAATCATGTAATAACATGTTTGTTTTTTCTGTTAGCAAAATGTCTTATGAATCACTTGATGGATTTTTTTGAAACTCTCAGAAAGTAACCACCGGAGTGCCATTTCCAACCAGTTAACTTTTACAGTCAACGGATCACGCAAGGTTTTTGTGTAAAACTTTGACATGTAATCCGGCAGGTGAAATGCATTCAAGGAACTTTTCTTTTCATTTATGCTCAGCCAACCAACAAAAAGTACTATCAAACAGCAAAATATATAAAAATTGATCATCACAGAGAAGCTGGGAAGCTACATAAATTCATACATGGAAGTCTAAACCAATAGTTCATACTATTAAAATCTTGTTTAATTTAAGCAATAATGTGTACAGAATGTATTCATTTGCTAATTATTACACTAGGGGTGTCTTTCTATTCCTTTGTCAGCCTTTTCTTATTGGACACTGATGTGTAGGTGATTATATACAAGTATAATAGAATGTATAGTGTAGAATCGAATGACAGTATAGAATGATATTCTTCTTCTGTATGCAGGGGTTTTGTTGAGGTCAGAGTTCAGCTGCAGTGTCATTTCAGCAGGGGGAGGGTGAGAATAAGGGACGGGAATAAAAAAGTATGAAATCACATAAGGATGGGGAATTAGAAAGCACGATCAAAGCGGTGGCCTGGCGATTGAATAAATTATTATGTGGAGTTTTGTTGCAAACGTACTGCTAATGAGCGTGTGTGGAATGGTGATATTAAATAATCATCTTCAGAGAGAGGCTGAAAGTTGAGAGTTCTGCAATGAGCCTGACTGCTGCAAAAGCAAAGTATTTCACAGAATTAGACAGAAACTGAGCTGATACGTCTATTTACAAGTCCAACACTGACACTAAAGAGGCAGTTCTGAACAGACAGCGGGATCAAAACACAGATGAAGACTTTTCTGCCCCAGTTCTCTGCTGGTTCTGCTAAGGAATTTAATATTGGATGAGCTTGTGTTGGATGAGCTGGAATCTGAGGGAATAAAGTTTTTTTTTATGTTATATTGCACTTTAATGACTGGACCGATACAGAAATATATTATTAAATGTCCACATACTTCTGGGCAAGCAAAAACACCCAAACTGGGAACTTTAACAGAGATGATATGGCGCTTTATGAATTTTTAAAGAGCCTAAACAAAGATAATTGCATTACTCAAAATCCATCCCATTTAGCTTTTTAAGTCTTTCGGGTTCATTCTGGATGCACTTTGAGCCTCATTGTTTATTGATCAGATAAAATTCATCCACTTGGCAAACGAGGCATGAAAAATTTATGAGCCATTATAGACAAAGGCTGAGTAGGTGAACGCTGCTTTAATTGAAACCGAGACAAAAACGAAAGAATGTTGTTGCTTTAGTGTGAATCATTTACAGGTATTCTGCCAGAAGCTCTCTGATATTTCTGGATCAGGTTGAGGCTGAGGGTCGAGCTTTGGTCAGGTGTCTTGCTCTGGGTGAAGACTCTGAGGGGACGGAGCATGAGTGAGTCATATGAACCGGGCTTTTGGCCCTCAGAGCCGCAGACAGAGCAAAGCCAACTGGAAACAAAGACTTGCAGTATAGAGTTTCTGCTGAGGCATGACTGTGAGGAATTCTAAGGGAATCTGCTTCATCTTGTTTCATGGAGCTGTGGCACCAAACCATAAAAGTAATGTGTCTAAAGAGTTGTTTGTCTTGGTCCTCCTTCATAAAGCCTGTACCTGTTCTTACATCGTCAGAGCTGCAGAAGGTATTTGAGTTTTTACAAAACTTATATTTATAGTCTATAGCACACTGGACAGGAGACAAACTGACTCCTGCAAATGTTTTATATGACAGGATGTTGCTGTAAATTTCTTAAAGTTACAGTTCAGATCCCTTGAAGCTGGGTTCTGTGGAAATATTATGCACAGTTAATATCTTACCTGTGGTAGATAGCTCTTTGAATGACCTCAGTTCAGAGAAATAAAGTTTAATTCTGATCTGACTGATGACCTAACAGCTAGTCTGAACAGGGCCAAGAGCAAGGTCACTCTAATCCTAAATATTTTGTAGCAGTTCATACGAACAGTGTTTTATAAACCTTTACGTTGTAGTCAGCATAAATGAAAGTTATTTTCACAGAGTAAAGTGGTAGCAGCAGCTAGCTGTAGCACCTCTGCTGCAGCCAGGAATATCATAATATCTCTCCTGGAATTGTCATGTACTGTAATCTTGATGATGATGTAAAGATTTATTTTAAAAAACTGGTATGAGGGATTACATTTTTGAGACTTGAGTTGTTTTAAGGTGGCAGCGAGCCACTTTGATTTTGCTCAGACTCATCAAGCTGGTCAGAAATAAACTTTTTCTACAAACTCTTTCAAAGAGCTATTTACAACAGATGAGATGTTACGTGTGCATAAGTTGAGAGATATGCTTTTGGAACTAAAAATTTAGACACAAACTCTTGTAAGAGTTGTCAAGACATTTTAGTAAATGTTAAGCTCTTTGTTAGCAGTGCTCACCAATTTCCAGGACAGAACTTCATGGCAAGATCAGATATTTTAGTCTGGCCTCAAACACAATTGTTCTTTGTTGAAATAGAATAATGACAGGGCTCTCTCTGAAATAAATTTGTTTTTGGTGCTGAGAGCAAAGACTGGACTCAAAAATCACACAGAATCCTTGCATATTGTGTCAACTTGATATTGTAAAGCCAAGTTATTTCCACCCGACCAAATGTTTAAGTTTCTTCTGAAGTTAAAACCAGACAAGTCTTTACCCAACCTGATTAAATAAAGTGGACCCAATCCACAGTGGATGAGGAGAAGCTGTGGCACATTTTACACGTTTCAGTTCAGCTGGAAATCACATTAGCGTTGCAGTCTGCCCGAGCCTGAAGCTGAAATGAAGCGTGGCGATGATTTAAAGGAGAAAGGGATCAAGAGAAGACGGGGCTTTTGAAAAGGGTGAAGAAAAAAAACAGAACTCAAATGGGATAAAAGCTGATGTTGGGATGGAGTGGGATTGAGCAGAAGAAATGAAGATGAGCAGCAAGAAAGTCAGGTAGATGAAGAGGGTAAGGCAGGAGGAAGGTGGGGGGTTTGTTGTTTTGCTTGAGTGTAGGAGATAAATTGATTTGCTGTATGTATGGAGGAGAGGAGGTCAGCTGGAGTTCAGCTGTGACACGACTCCTGAACATCTATCTCCTGAGGCAGGAACACCATCTGAACATCAGGGTCGCAGGGTGGAGCTGTGAGGGCTGCAGCAGAACAAACCCTTCATGATTAGAAAAGTTTCTGTGACAACATGCAGGTTTCTTTGCTCGGGTTTTAACAACAGATGACTAAAGTTCTCACTGAAATATACCTCTGCCTTGCAAAGCTGTTCACATTAATGAGTTCTTTAATTAAAAATGAAGTGCTTTAAAGGAGCAGGGGAAAATCCTGGAAACCTGATAATACATCGGTCTTAAACTATAAGGGACATTTTGTAAATTTGTAGGTGATCAGTAGCAGAAAGATTTCATTAAGTGAGGTTAATTAGGACATTAACCTTCAGGTCAATTCTGCACTAGAATAAAACTGTGGTTCCCTCCATTTTGTTAAAGGTAAACACTTGTAATTACTGTTATGCAGTAATGAATGTTATTCATTTTCAACTTTTTAATGCTTTGAATCAAATTTCCCAATTAAACTGAAGCCACTGTTATTTAACTTCAAAATCATTGACAAAACTGACCCAAGATGAAAATAAACAAATCAGTCTGTGGGATACCGACTTTGGCCGGCAGACATTTTTGCTTCATGGAAATCAGACTCATTCAGTCGTTCAGACAGATCCTCTTTCATGGATGAATCGTGCAGGTGGCGGCGAGCAAAGGAGACCCCATATTGTGTTTCCAGAGTGTGTGAAGAGACAAAAAAAAAATGGCCAGGAGTTCAAAGAAAAAGCTGGCTGACGCGATTTACGATTTAGGCAGCTAGACTTTTTAAAATACCAAGTCTGTGGATAATACATTTTGGTTTATTTATCAGGCTTTGCATGAAGAAACTGCAGATTTAATGTTCAGGAAGGGTCTGCAGGCTCCAGAGATAAAGAAGAGTAAAATATGAACTGACACATATGCATAAATCAAAACCACGTTTGCTTCATAACATGGACACTTTGGTTACACAGCAGTCTAAAATTATCACATCAACTTTAAGGAAAAGGAGGAGTACATCTCAGGAAACATGTGTTAAACTGTCCAAAAACGTTTAAAGAGGCAAAAAATATATAAAAATAAAAAGAGAAAAAGGCATCTACTAATGGAAGGAGCATCTGCAAAAATGGCCTGAGATCCCCTTTTTATTGCAGAGTCCCATCATGTAAGTTGATCATCAGTGGAAAAACATGAAAACATGAATCTTCAGATGAAAAGTTTTCATTTACTGTCTGTAATCAGTTCTGCGCTGTGAACAGAACATTTCCACAAACAAATGGAAATGTTATGTGTTAGAATAACAGAACCACTAAAAGAAGAATACTTCCACAGAAGTAAGATTGTCAAAGTTCTTCATCACAAAAATGAAAGTCGGCTTGTTGAGCTTTGCGTCATTGATCCTGATGAGCAGAGCTTTATCACAAAGACTGAAACATGTGGTTTTTAATTGTAATGATCAATATTATCATTTCATTTTAGTCAGCAATTATCTTCCACGAAATACCCCCCTCGGCTGATCATCTGCTAGATAATAAGTACACGAAAGAACAAAATAACAATCCATGCTTGCCTGTTCTCCGCTCCAGAACCCTTTGTAGGAACTTTTCAGGAAGACTGTATCGGTCTGATAGTTTTTCATCAACAAAGTGAATACACGAGTGGCCTTTCTGTTGGCTTCTTTAGAAAAACTTTTAATTAAAGTCTCAGTTTTTCTGCATCTATTGGTGGCTGATGTGAATCAGATAGGGCTCTATAACAGTGAGATCACAAAGTCCAAAATACTTAATATTTAAAAAACAAATTCCACCTCCAGTTATTTCTTCACACTTGTATCTCAGACTATTTACTGTATCAATAACTGTATGTTTGAACTGATTATAAGTAGTAAACTATGCAAAATAAGGGCACGTCCACTAAAAAACCTTACAGATAAGAATACATGAATTTTTCATGTTATTCACATGTGGTGTTTCACATGTGATCGCATGAATATATTAAAAATGCTTCAAATTAACATGTTTTCCATCTACAAAACATGCTGTTTCTGTGTGTTGGTTTAACAGGCTTTCATGGGGGGCATTTTCCACATGTGAAGTTCATGTGTTTTTTCTTTCAAAATTACCATGTTTCCACATGTAAAAATGTGATTTCAACAGTGCATGTGGGAATGAAAGAACAAGAACCAAACTGAGCAATGTGGAAACGCTCCAATTTAAAGGTTGTTGGAAAAACTGCTTGTCTCGACTGATAAGTTACTAACTATTGATAACTATCTTACGGTGGCCCTGAAGTGCAAATCACACTAACAAATCCCTAAACACAACTACAAATTAAAAAACACAATGACATTAACCTACCGGAAGAGGTAGGTACCAGTGGGAAACGTGAGACATCGCTGACTGGATGACGGCACATTTGGCTTTTGAGCCTGAACCTTCGTGATAAGTCCTGAGCGTGTCCAGTGTCACCTCCAAATAGTCTTGGATAGCAGCAGCTACAGCTACGTTTGGGTCACCGGTAACATTTCAAAAACACGCTACAGACAGAATAACTTTCGGTTCAAAAGCCAAACATGCTGTCGTCCAATCAGCGGTGTCTCATGTTTCTCACTGGTACCTACTTCTTCCGGCTGGTCAGTGTTGTTGTGTTTTTTAATTTGTTGTTGTGTTTTTGAAGATGTCGTTGTGGTTATAGTTTGTTGTTGTGTTTTTTTTAATTTGGTGTTGTGTTTAGTGATTTGTTGTCGTGGTTTGCACTTCAGGGCCACCGTACTATCTGACAGAACATCACTGTAAAAATCACCAGACTATCCCTTTATAATCTTTTGTTTGACCATAAACCTACAGAGGTATTTGAGCATCTCTAAATGTTTTTGGAAAAAATAATTTATCACAATGTTGACCTTAAATAGGATGACTACAGGGTGTGAAACCAGTATGAATTCTTCATAAACAGAAACATAATGTCCTCCTTCTCCCCCTCTGTCTCTCTCTGAGCCCCTCGCCCTTCCTTCCTGTCCTAAACTCCGTCTTTTGTTTGTCACCGCCCCGCCCGGCTCTCGAGGTGAGCGAACCCAACGCACTCGGTGTGAGCGGATCTGCGGAGCTACTTTCCTTACTGAGGAGTTGGAAACAGTGGAGCTGCAGAGAGTCAGAACCAGAACCGCGGGGTGAGACGCTGGACCGGACTGGGTTGGACGGGTTGGGAGGACGAGCAGGACAAAGATAAGTCCGCAGGAGGAGGAGGAGGAGGAGGAGGGTCGGTAGCTTCAGCCGTTCGGAGAAAAGTCTCTGTCGACCGGATACAGACTGAAAACATCCAGCGCTGGAGGGAAAACTACGGCTTCAATGTAAGGAGCATTACTGCACACACACACATGGGCTTTAAAGGGATCTCCTGTTTTTAGTTGTTACTGAGTTAGTTGTTCAGTTTGCTTTGGTGTTTTTCTCATCTGCTTTTTTATACTTTCCCCATAACATCCATTAAATTCCCCTGGTTTGTTGGTCCTCACGGGATGAAATGTAACAGTCTGATTTGTCCAAAGTGATTAAACTGAGTGACTCTTATCTGCTGACACAATGACTCGGTTTTAAGAAACATGTTCCCAGTTTCCCAACTTTTTCTTAAACTGAATTCAGTAGTTTTGCCTGAGGAGGAGTGTGTGTGTGTGTGTGTGTGTGTGTGTGTGTGTGTGTGTGTGTGTGTGTGTGTGTGTGTGTGTGTGTGAGAGAGAG
>JAOXNZ010000105.1:19486103-19500086 GCA_028566095.1 Kryptolebias brasiliensis
AAATGTGACACAAGGGCTGCCTGAATGACAGTTTATTTGTCTTTTCCAGTAAAGTAACAAAAGGAATGCCTTTTTTGTTGTTTCTTTTTTCACCCAATGCTGTCATTTTATTATAAAGGACCACTTTTAGTTGCAGAAATATACTTCTGCTTTTTAAATGTGCCGCTTAAACCGGCATTCAACACATTCCATTTTTATTTTCTTGTGATATTTTCAAACAAAACCACAAACTAGTGATGAGCCCTACTGCACTTTTACTGGCTGATAACAATGAATTTGCTGATATCAGTGTGCATCCCTGATTACCTATCTTTTTAAAATATAGTATCTACGTTACCCAGAAAGCAACATAACTGCTACGCATTTAGGGAAGAGATTTTGGTGTCATTTCATGAGGTTGATGTTAGGCTTGCAGTCAATCTACAGCGAGCCGACTTCAATTGTGTCTAAATGTCTCTTGAATGAAGCAAACACTTAAAGCATCCTTGCCTTCAAGTGTCCCGTGTGTGAGTGCTGCATGTCTCAGTCCTTTCTGCAGGCCACAGAGGTGTAACACAAGCTTCTGCTGTAACGCAGGCGCAGGAAACCAGAGACAGTGAAAGTATAATGGTGTGTTTTAGATGTTTTGTAAGTTATTAAGAGCTGAGTTAGCATTTGGTCAAGGCCAGGAAGAGGTCTGTGTGTGCATGTGTTTCAGTTTGACAAACAGAGAAATAGAAGAGAAAAAAAAGAGGGAGTTGTTCAAGAAAGAGAAGGAGAGAAAGAGATACAGATCACATACCTGGGACCGGGGTGATGAGGTGACGTCGAGGGGTTCCGCTGCGAGGCGAGCGCAGCGCTGGAGAGCGCACTGCAAGAAATAAAACAACTAAAGCTACCACTGGGTCAGAGTTTTCTCCATTCATTTTATTGCACAAACAAGTTTCTGGGAACCTTTAAGGAAAAAACATGACACTTAAAGTGGTGTGAAATTAGTTTTTCTGCTTACTAGAGCGACTCTTGAGGATGTCATACGCCTCCAGCTCAAAAGGCATCACCATGCTGTCAAAACGACCCAACTCTGTGATCGGTATCAGCATTCTGCAGAGGACAGAATCAGTCTGTCAGCCCTTACATTTACAGTACATGTAGGTGTATGCAGGAGGATGAAACTCTATTTTTTACCGTATTTCTCTGAGAAGTAGCAGCTTCTCTGGCCGATCCAAGATTGCCAGAATGGGACGCACCAAATCCTCAATCACAGTGTCAGATAAAAACTGCACGAAAAAGTTTTGATTAAATCAGACAACAGGAAGAAGACTCAGACAGAAAGTTGTTGACTTAAGTTTACACATAACAAAGAGCATGTCTCAGGTTGAGAAGCACCTGCTTTATTGCTGGGAAAATATTTTCAAAAGGATCAATATATTTTTCTGAAGCTTTAAATTTAGTTGTTTTTAAATCTGCATTAAGAAAGATTGTGATGTTTGAAAGACGTGCATTTACAGCATCCATCTGAGTACGTTTTTTAAAGGTTGGCTTGTAATTAAGGCAAGCCCTGAGGGCGTCCTTTAATTAAAATATAACTCACATGGTGCTAAATAAACTGAAAATCTTCTACGCTGAAGTAGCTGAAGGAGTTAAGGAGCGGAATGGCTTGATTAGAATAAAGAATTTGATTTTGTGAATTTGGTCCTAATTCTAAATTATGGGCCAAATCCATCTTTTGTCACAGCTGCTGCCTGACACATCCATCACTAAGGAACAATCCACAACACTGAACACTCAGGCCTGCAAAGAGAACAGCTGATGTTACAGGTGATTCACTGCGAGGCTAAACACAACAAAGGTGGAGTCATTTCAGATCAACCACTCACCCTCCGACAGTGTCTCATCACTGCAGCCGCCTCGTCCGGACTGAGCAGCTTCTTCGTCATGTCCTCCACGTGCTGCAGAGTCTCGTGATGGGGCAGTGGGCTACCAGCGCGGGACTCCTTCGGAGAGGCGAAGAGCTGGAACGGACGGCTTCGCTCCTTTTCTAGGAATAGGATTCACAAAAGAAATAAAATAAGATGTAGGGATGGAAATCTACGCCTTAAAGTACAGAACAGCTGTTCTTCAAGCTGTCTAAAGGCAAGTTATCCATCACATCCTCAGCCCACAACAATCAGACACCCACACATAAAATTTGATTGACTTCCATTGATTTCTGTAGTCTAACCCTAAACGTAACCATTACTAGTGCATGCCTAACCCTAACCTAAACTGCTTCTTTATTTTAAGACTTTTGATAAACTTTGTTCCTTCTGCTTTAGTTTAAGACACTCGACTGTTACCTGCTCCATAATTTTTTCTTGTTGATAGAAAAATGTGAATTTTATTAACACTCTAACAGGAGGATGAAATAAAGAGAAACAAATTAAGAGCCCTACTCTATTGTTCTCACAGGCCAGTGGAAAATCAAAAGAGCACGAAACGACTGAAACTGCATTTTTAATAATGAACAAATAGTTTTGTCTTTAAAGAGTAAAATTAAATATAAAATCAGTCTGCTTTATTTTGTTTTGTGTGAATGTAAAAGAAAAAGAATGTCTTGTGACGACATACTCACCATTGTTGGAGTGGTGAGACACTGACTTCGAGTGACTTTTCTCTTTATGGTCTTTCTTGAAGAACAAGTTGACAAAGGTTTTGGAGCGCTGCAGGTTTGTTTTGCCTTCTGCTGATCCTTTCTCCTTCTGTTGTCTCTTTTTCTTCTTTTTGTCCTCTAAAAGGTGGAATAAACAAAATCAGATAAGTCTCTCAGCATGTGGTCAAATCAGATGAATCTGATTAATTAAAATAAGCGAGAACAGAGCTGATGCCCATTTTTGCTGCAGTCATATCTTGTTCATGGGTAAAAACTGCAACCCTAAGACATTCTGTGGATGTAATTGGTGCTGAAAACATAATTCATTAGTCTCAGTGCCCCTGCATGTTAAACTGTTAGCCAGTGATGCTGGGTGAAACACACTCTTCACTATGACTGAAGTCAGCTCCTCTGTTCAATGCAGTAAATCTGCCGGTGTGGAAAGAAACACATTTGTTTTGATAAATTGCAGCTACACCAGCCTGAACCACCTCCACCTCCCCCATTTATTGAGAGCACTACAGTGAAGTGCCTCTGCATACATAACAAATATCCACATGCGCTGGGCGTCCACCGGGTCCTGGAGGTGTGGGTGAGCTGGATAAATTGAAAGAGAAAAGGCTAATAACTCAACTGCTCCTGCAAAGCTTGAGCAGATATTTGTCAGTATGCTTGTTCTTTGTCATTTCTCACAGGAGCACAACAAGTGAGTTTAAAGGAAAAATGATTAATTTGAGTTTGTGTCAACTATGTGCTTCTGAACAAATTCTGTCCGGAGCTTAAATCAACCAAATCAATCATGCTTACTTCCCAGAATGAAGGAGAGATGAAGGTTTGAGGAGACTTTATTACAAAATGTGGTTATTGTTATAAAACCAGCTGGTCACCTGATTAACCAGGTCATGAGTCTGAAAAGACTAATTTGGATGCTGTCATTAAAAATAATTATAGAAAAACAGACCAGGTTTATTTGCCAAATGTGCTGTGGCCCTTAATATGTTATGAAATGTTGCCATTAGCTATTGGAGTCAGCTATATCTGCCTGTTAGCAAAATATCTTGTGAATCGCTGGACAGATTTGAATCTTCAAATGACTAATATTTGGAGTAAACCCAATTTAAGATGGCTGCCACAGCCAACTGACCATAGTCCACACAAAAATGGCTATAACTCAGTCAGTTTTACAGATACTGAGCTAAAGTTTGGTGTGGTCAAGGTTGAGCATTATCCCCAGTGCATACTTCAAGCATTACACATTCTGCTCTATTTTTGTTTAAAACTTTGCCAATAACTGTTGGTGTCGACTAAGTTTGTCTGTTCTCATTAAAATGCTCATAAAGTTGCAACAATGCAGGGGGGTTTTTGCCTCAAAGTCCTTTTATGCCACAATATGTGCACAGTGCACTGTTCACTGTTGTTTACACTTTTGTGAATCTACAAAAGAACAGCCAGTTATTTTGCAAATTTGAACAAATGCCAAACAAAGTCTACCCTGTCTGCTGTGCTTCAGCTCCTCCATCAAAACCCCTTCCAGTTGGGGAAAAAGATCATTTATATACAAGACACATGGAGAACCAGTTTTATAGTTCTTCTCAGTAATAAAAGACTCCTGAAAATTACATATAAACTACTTTTTCTTGTATTACTTTCATTGTTTAGGCTAAAGTGACACAAATTATCTATTAAAAATTCAGCTCAGCTTTTCAGATCCCACCTGAAACAGTGATGTGGCTCTGGGAACGTCGAATTGGCTTGCGTGGTTTGCTCAGGGCCATCAGAGCCTCCGTTTTAGGTGAGTGTTTCTCAGCTTCCCGGTCACCAGCTGACAACATCCTCACCCGGCCTCGCCCTCCGTCTCTGGCTCCACCCATGTCCTTCGGTCCCTCTCCTTTCCCACGTATGACCGTGTCCTTCAGCAGCACTGTTTCGCCCACAGTCCGCCTGGTTTCTGTGATGACCGGCCTGTTAGGCAATGGGTGGTCCAGATGGTTAGGAGCTTGAGGGTCAGTCTGTATGGCAGTGTCAGCGGTTCGCTCAGAGCCGCTCGGACATCTGGAACGATCCTCTGTGGAGATGGCAACGTCCACCATCTCAGAGCCGAAGATAGGAGGGAAGAGGACCTGGGAGAGTCCACTGAGGGAGCTAAGGGGGGTGCTGGAGGACAGTGAGGACACGGAGGAGTTGGAGTCTGAACCCTGTGAAGATGGCGCAGGGCCTCCGTTGGCTACTGTGGAAAACAGTTCATAAACGCAAGTATCCAGGATTAGTTTGAGGAAGTGTACTAAGTCAAACTGATAGTATTCACAATGAAGCATTTTCTTGTTTTATTCAAACTGCTTTGTTTGGATCTAAAACTCTCTGGCCTTACATGGTTACAATCCTATAAGCTTTAGAAAAAAACAGGACACAGGAGTTCTTAGGGTTCCTTTTTCCATAACAAAATTCTTAAGCAACTCTGCGTTTTATATCAGACGTCAGAACATGCTTTGTTCCAACAGACTGAGCTGCCTTTGAATTCGACAAAATAATGACTGACTTTGTTGAGAAGCACTCATACCACACTGAAAAATCAAGAAATGTCGGCCCTTTAAAAAAAAAATTAAAGTTATGAAGTATTCAGTATGTCTCATACAGCCAGTTCATCAAAATAAACAAAGATAAGACAGTAATAAATCCAAATTATCTAATTAAATATTCTTTTTTTTTATTTTGAATTCAATGTGGGCAACATTTTTCACACCACTCTTCAAGTTCCTATGTCTTTAAAATCTTTTTATCTAAGTTATTTATATCCATTGTATTATAATTACACACAAAAACAACTTGAATAAACATAAAAAAATATGTGTTTTTTCATGTCGAAGCAGTTATATTGTTGTAACGTTCCTTGACTTGGTCAATGTGATCTTTTAGGGATAATTCAATATTTTCTAGAGCTGGGTCTGATTTTTTAATGACTTTAAAAATGATTTTGTCTAAATGAGTATAGTTATATTTGTTTAAATTCACTGTACATGTGTTAAATTCTTATGTAGTGATAAGAAACATTTTTCTGTTGTATGAAAGAGTTCCTTATGATGCTTGTGACAGCCTGGTTGATTGAATGAAAACAAATCAAATTGAAACAAAAAGATTAAAATCGGTTAAAGACAATCTGAACTTTCTTTAAAATTGTTCAGTCAACCAGTTAAATTGAGAACCAAAAGGTTAACCCTAACCAAATTTTTTATTTTGATCAATTTCCTTTGTTAAAACATGAGAAATGCTTCATTCTTAAAGAAAATTATATGGCGGTGTAAAAAAATGATTACTTAAAAATACATTTTGACATTTTAACAGTTTTAGGTGTTAGATTTATATATTACCAATAAGAATACATCATTTAACAAACCTAACCTTATGTTAATTCAAACCTAAATCCTTTAAGTCACTTATTCTTAAATGTGTTGTTTTTTGTGTTCGTTCTCCAGTGATCAGCCTACGTTTGTCAAGCCAGCCGTACTCCGCCACCATCTCCTTGTAGGCAGGGTATCTCCCAGCTTCCTGTTGAGGTGAAAAGAATAAAAAGTAGAACATATTTCAGGAAGAATAAAAAGGGACACTGTGACAATGTTAGAAAAGGATATGCTAAAACAGTCAGTAGGTTTTCTTGATTATATGTGAGGAAAGTGAACCTTATATCTGTATAAAAACATTACCACAAAGAGAACATGCAGGCGGGAAAAATGTGCTTATGTTACGTTTTTTGGGATTCATCTTCTGGATCCCACAAGTGTACTAAAAATGGTCTTAGTTTAAACTCAAGATGAAGGATATATCTGTGGAAGAGCCAGCAGACTGTAGAGTAATGATTTGCCTCAACAATGCTCAGCTTTAACTCAAAGCGATAACACTCATGGTTTAGCTCTAAGCCTTGGATGTCCAGGTGTGAGAGAGTTTAATAACTAAGGTTAATCCTTGCTCCACTATACATGTCTCTAATCTATAAGCAGGTCAAATACAGGACACTGTGAAGTCATAAAATTAGGCTTTCTGTTGATTATAACCTGATCCCAGTCTGCCTTTGAATAATGAACGTCCTCCCTGGCTGTTTTTCACACATGGAACCTGAGATCAGAGGAGTAAAATGAGCTACACACTCTCAAACACACATACGCCCATTCACACACACATATACACAGCATTCCTTTATCTCAAAATGACACAGGTTAAGTGGCGTGGTCTTGCAGACAGGCATGCGAACACAGATACTTATTGGGAAACTGAAGGACTGGAAGCCAGCTGTCTGTTCGGCAGAGCTGTCGTGTTCAGAAGAACTGGTGTTGGTTAACAGGCTAACATTTATTAAGTATCTGCACTTAAAGCTCCAGTCAGCTGGGAAATTTAAACCTAAATAACTTATACAGAAAACAATCTTTGGTAAGCTTTTACTGAATTGATACTTTAACCTTCTTTAACTGGTTTTCTGGATATTTTACAGGTCAAAATATCAACAATTTTATTCGGTTGTAGCAAACCTGGTTGTCTTTTACACACATTATGTTTAAAATCATAAGAATCAAATGCACCATCAGCATCCTGTTTTTTAGCTCATAGACTATAATAAACCCACTATTGTTGTAGTGCTTTAACTCCTTAGTCCCTAATTTGGATTGATCTTGTTTGGCCCGCTAGTGATGTAGGGGTTATATGAAAACTTGCTGTTTTCACAATGAAATCTGTTTAACAATGTTAGAAAAAGGAGTCGTTGTCACCAGTTTCCAGTCAGTTTTTCTTCCTGAGCAACTAGGTGTGGTTTAAGTGAATAATTAGCTGAAAACAATAATAAAAGTAGCATTTATTAGAGTTCTGATTTGTGTAACAATGCTTAAAAAACAAAATACCTTTGCAAACTTTGTTGATTACACATATGATACAAAAACTAGATATTTGTGTGACTTAATAATTGACACTGAAGTAATCTAGAAGTTCTTCTCTCACCCTGATGGTCAACATGACATGAGTGTGGCTCTTCAGGGCCTCCACTGCATTGCTGTGGGTGATGTCTTCAAAGCTCACCCCGTTGGCTGCAAGGATCTGATCCCCCATTTTGATGCCGTGCTGTTCAGCAAGCCCACCCGGGTCCAGCCTGAGGAGGAGACGCAGACAGACATTCAGGCTTATACAGATAGACCCTCACAGGATGTTGGATGTCTGTTAATCATTAAAACTCAAATAATTTGGTTTATCTGCTTCAAATTGCCCCTTCGAGAGCAAAACATGCTTCAACTCTCGTGTCTGTGTTCATACTTAGAGACATAAATGCCAAGTCCAAACTCTTTGCCTCCTCTGATGTTGAAGCCCAGACAGTAGTCATCTGATGTGGTGAAAAGATGGACAATCCTGCGGAGAGCGCCATCCGAACTGGCCTCTGATGGCGTCCGACCGCTCTCCTCCACCACCATCCGCCTGTGAATTAGATCCACCCTGCACGCATGTGCAAAAGACATTTCACTGCGGCGCCCTTTATACACTGAACTCAAATCCGTCAGTATCAGTTAATCAAAACAGCTATAAAAGGTCAGAGCAGTAATCCATCCACTGCTGCCACATGAAACCAAGATACAGTATATCCCCAAAAGAGAGATAACCAGCAGGAGATACAGGCAAGTAATCACAAAGTAGTGGAATAGCAAAGAGTGTATGGTCATAAGCAAACAGAGTTTTCCAAAACTGTTCATTTACAGCTGCCTCTTCTCACCACGTGGTCTTCTCCTTTGAGTAGCGGATGCCGGGGATCTTCCCCACTCGTCTCACCACCATCCTCAGCCTGTTGTTGCCCGTCAGGACCTTCACCGCACTGCTCATGGTGATGCTCTCCAGGCTGACCCCGTTCACCTCCACCAGCTTGTCGCCCACCATCAGCCCGGCCTGCGCTGCAAACGCAGACAAAGCCCAGCACGACACACAGATGCAAAGGTCACATGTAAACAGAAAAACACAGCACACACACGCGTTTTCCTCTCCTTACCTGCAGAGCTGTCATCCTCAACCTTGCTGACGAATATGCCGAGCCCATGTTCAGAACCCCCGCGGACACTGAAACCAAGACGCCCATCTGGACTCTTATCTACCGTCACCGTGTGAATGTCTTCACTGTCATCCCCTCCTGAAACACACAAAACAAGACATTTATCAACTATCAAAATTATGGCAAATTAATTCCCCTTAATAACTAACAAACCATACATCTTTGGATTTGGATCACGCTGAACCAAATTTTAAACTAACCAACTGTGCTGAATTGTGCTTTGTAATATATTTTCTTTCCAAAGAGCTGAATCTTTTTGTAATATTTTAGTGGTCTGTTTGTCCAGGTTTTCTGAAGGTCGAAATTGATGATTCATAGGTTGGAGATAAGTGGCTTAATAGACAAATAAACAAAAACCTTCCTCTGAAAACAGTCAATTACAGAAAGGAGAAATGAGAGAAAAAGAAGACAAACTTCTGAACCTATATTGATCAAGATCACGTTAAAAGATTACAAGAAAGTCTGGCTGCTTGGATGGAAACTAAAGATATTTGGGGGGATTTAAACTTTTTGCACAGTGTTGTACTTCAGCTGACCGAGTGTGTTATCGCTCTAGCTACAAGTTATCGTGCTAAAACCTCACCGTCGACATCTGCGTTGATGAGAATGACCCTGCCCATCGGTGAGGAGGACCTGCGTCTGTAACGCTGCTGTTTCTTCAGCATGTAGCGCGGAGTGCTTTGGGAACCCCCACTCTGGCCTCCGTTGTTGAAGTGGGGGTGCCCGCCTCCGTTCGTCATGTCTCTCCAGGAAGGAGGGTGGAAAGATTTGGCCATGATGACTGTCTAGAGGCGTTTCCCTTAGTCATCCAGGCACAGGGATACCTGGGCTCACCTGTCAGGACGGAGGAGGTGAAGCCTGGGATTCGAAGGGAAAGTGGCAAGGAGCAGCTGGGCAGAACAACTGGACTATTCTGGACCTGCTGGACCAAACTAGTTTACAGAACACTGGACGTGGCTTCCAATGGAGCATGTGATTTATATAGCAGTGCTGAAGTCCTCTGAAACTGCTTGCAAACAACCAAACGGTGGCAAAAATGAGTCCTTCATGACCAAAACGTAGACTCCCAGATGGATTCCTAACATTTGTAGGTAAAA
The DNA here is from genome assembly GCA_028566095.1 of Kryptolebias brasiliensis. Lineage (NCBI taxonomy): Eukaryota > Metazoa > Chordata > Actinopteri > Cyprinodontiformes > Rivulidae > Kryptolebias > Kryptolebias brasiliensis. The sequence continues at coordinate 19,495,879 of JAOXNZ010000105.1, forward strand.
GAAGTTGACATGTTCCACTCATCTTCTTAGAAACATCTCATTACAGCCTGATTTGCAAGTGCTTCATCTGAGAAGCTGGACCTGTGGAGGAGTTGGCAGAGCATGTTGATTCCTCTGGGGTCATGTTTAATTAAACAGATACCGGCTGTGAAAAAAGAAAATGCTGTGATGAGAAGCCTCAGATGTTACAGATGAGATGTAAGAATTTACTAACTGTTGTAATTTCTGGGACCAAAACTCTGGATCTTCAAGAAACTCCATTTTCTGTGAAAAGGCTGAGAGCTGAATGAGTGCTGAAGAAGCAGAACATTAGCCAAAGAAGAGATAGCTAAAGATAGCAAAACAGTATCTTAAAGCTAAAAATGGCAAAAAGTTAGCTAAAAGCTAAAAGTAACAAAATGTTGAATAAAAGTAGCATTAGTGTAGCTAAAATTGCAAATGTTTAGCTAAAGGATAGAGAAAGGGTTGCTAAAAATATCAAAAGAATAACTAAAAACTTAAAGTAACAAAAGGCTAGCTTAAAGCTAAAAGTAGAAAAACAGTAGCTAGAACTTATAAGCAGCAAAACATTAGCTAAAAGTAACAAAAGGCTAGATAAACATAGCAAATAGGGCACCTAAAAGCTAAAGTAGCAAAGGGGCAGCTAAAAGCTAAAGGATAGTAAAAGCCAGCTAAAAGCAAAAAAATATCAAAAGGCTAGCTAGAAGTTAAAAGGAGCAGAGCTGTAGCTAAAAGTAGCACAAGGCTGGCTAAAAGCTAAAAGCTAAGAAGACCAAACTAGAGGAGGTACCCTGAAGATATCAGAGAACAATGTTTCTGAAGTAATTCAAAAGATCTCAGCGTATTTCTATGGGGATATATTTGCATTTAGAGTTAAAGTTAAAAAATTTTGATAAGTATAAAAATGACAAAAGTTGAAACACCCATCTTCTGAGTAAGCACGTCGTTTTCATATATGAATGGTTAAAATAGCACAAAGTATGTAAAAGCAGCTTAGTTAGGTTGCAAAAAGCGTAGAGAAAACTAAATTTGAAAAAGCAGGTAAAGTACTGGATCAACATTCACATAATTCACATAATAAAATCCAGCAGGATGTAAAAAGAGTCCAGTTTGTGTGTTCAGCACCATGGACAGAGACTCAGCTCCTTCACAACAAGAGGCCTAAACTTCCTTATCTGTTCATCTTCAAACCCCCCAAATTTTTAAGGATATCTTTAAACACCAACCTTCCCGCCACATGTCATTAAACTTTAATTTCGGTCTAAGTTTAAACTTACTGAGGCTGCTTTATGGAATAAAAATAGATGTTGGAAATAAAGAGAGCAAAGCTTTACCTGCTGGGTCCGTGTTGGAGCTGCTTGTTGCTCCACCTCCCAGGCGCATTAATGGACACCTCCGCAGTATTAGTGCCACCTCATTTGTTCTCCAGGTGACCATTATTGTCTTAACAGGTATAAGCTCTTTATGGACGCTCCTGCAGCTGTGCAGACATAATTAAGCATGTTTAGTCCAGCTTGTTCGAGGTCAATCTAAATAAAATTGCTTTTAAACACATAAACAAAAAGTATATCACGGCATAGCTACAAGAAGGGGTGCTTAGATGAATTTCCGCTTTACGAGTTAAAAAGGTGGATAAACAGCCCCACCTGGTGGACAACGTTGCAGCAAACTCATGCAGATTTATAACACCTTTTTTAGAAACTTTGCTACAATTTTCATTATGGATGTCATTTATTACATTGTGTGTATATATATATATATATATATAGTAGAAATAAAAAAAAACTATACTGGACAAGCCTAAATCTGAACATGTCAAAACAAACACATAATCAGTCATATAATTCTGCTTGAATTATGTAAATAAAAAACACTCAGCTGTTTTTAACCAATCATGTGTCTCCATGTCTGCCACACCCACTCCGCTTCCTCATAATAAGCCCCGCCCCCGACGTGTCACTGCGTGGTGCTGCTTTTACGGATCATGCAAAAGCTCCGTTCTCAGAGCTTTAACGATTTAATATGGACATGTTGGTTGATTTTTCTAAATTTATTTCTTTATGATACATAACATAACACATATTCCTGTTTATTTCCTAACATGAGGAAAGTATGTGATACGCGGCAACACTTTTCAACCCGAGTGCTTCAAACTCCAAACATTTATTTATGCGAGTGGTTATTACATCACTTTATTTGTTGTAGGAAAGGCCTCCGTGGTTTTTATAAAAGTCTGTGGACCTAATGAGTATTTGTTTTATCTTTTTAAAATCCCCTTCAGTTATTTTAACAGATCTCCCCGGTGGCAAATCTGTGATTTACGACACTTTCAACAGTACGTTGAGGCATCGTAGGTCAACCCGGGTGGCGTTGTGATATTGAGAGGTCATACATTTTCAAAAATCAAAGAAATTATAAAAGGTATGTTTTGTGTTGACCTTCTGATTTTATCTGATTGTTTTAAACCGCATTCCGAATAGGTTTACGTTTGTTTCGTCTCGTAATTCGCCCTCCTCAAGCTAACTGAAGTGCTAGCATTAGCTTGTGCGAACCACCATCTGGCTAGCTGCTAGCTGGCTGGACATCGTTGGTGAATTATTTTGTTGACACACAAGCTGCCAATTAACTTGTTCATTATTACATTAGAAGTGGAGAGAATTTAATTTTGTTTTAAAAGTTCTGACATACAATTTCTGTTCTCCCAGTGTGTGAGTTGTGGTACTGTTGGCTAACTAGTTAGCTAGTTGGCTACACTGCTGAGAGGAGTGTAGCATCCTGTAGCATCTTGTAACTCCTCCATCTGTCATGCCTATCCATCTCTTCTTCTCTTTATGATTATGACATGATAAGGCCATTTGTTGCTGTTTAACCGGTATTGTTTTCATAAGTATAGCATATTACTGTAAAAACACTGATAGTGATTATCAGCATCAGGCTCGTCTATAAACTGTTTTAAATATGACTGATCACAGCTCTGCCCCGTAGTCCAAGCTGAATGTGTTGCTTGTAGGTTTGTTTTTTCTTTACCTTTCTTGCAGTCACAACTGGAATAAGCCACAATGTGGTACCTGCTTTCATACATTCAATATTGTATTGAATATTGCATTTTTTGGTTGTTTAATTTAGCCAAAAGACTCTATTATAAGACATAAACCAGGTTATTTCTGGTTGAAGCTTCTAGGGTTGAATCAGGCAGGAAATTCTGCTCTGGATTATTTTCTCACAGATAACTATGTGCAGCTGTGTATGACAGCAAAGGTTTCAATGTGGCAGAGATGTGGGCTTAACTGCACCACCAGGGGTTTTATTATAATAATTTTACCCTTAAATCAAACTCAAAGCATATTAAAGAGATTGCCTTCTTGTTGGTGAAATTTGTAGTTGTTTGTCTATGTTTGTAGATTTAACTAAATCAGATTTAGATAGTATCTGTTACATTGTCAGTCTCAGTTTTATTTTCTTGTCCAGAAACTAATTTAAACATGTTCAAAATGCAGTGGAAATTTTCAAAATGGGTTTTCTGTACCAAGGTTTTAGGTGTCAACATGTTTGTTGTTTGTTCTACTAACGTTCTCCAGCAAATTACTACTTTTTATGTTGTTGTTGTGCACGAGCGCTAATCACAATTTCTGCTTCTTATTAGACAAGAGCCAGGATGTCCCGAGAGTTGTCCCTCAACATAAACATCAAGGAGGCGAGATGGGACCAAGGCACTTTCATGGGGCGCGCCAAGCACTTCTTCATGGTCACAGATCCCAGGAACATCCTGCTGTCCTCTGAGATGCTGGAGGAGGCCAAAGTAATCGTGGAGAACTACAGGTGAGCTCAGGAGATGGAGTCAGAAATCAAATCAAAAACAGTGGAAAATCGCACATTTTGACAGCTATTATGGCTTTATGTCACACATTTTCATAATAAACGTGCTAGAAAGACAAAGAGCAATGCTCAAAATGTTGGTAAGCTTTTTCTTTCTTTTTTAGAGCTGGGGTTGTAAAACCTGGCTTGACAGAGGATGAACTCTGGAGAGCCAAGTACGTTTATGACTCCGCCTTCCACCCCGACACAGGAGAGAAGATGTTTGTGATTGGCCGAATGTCTGCTCAGGTGCCAATGAACATGTCCATCACGGGCTGCATGCTCACCTTTTACAGGTACAGCGGAGGCTCTAACACACATTCAGAGCTGCACATCAAAACATCATTTTATTT
>JAOXNZ010000105.1:19505442-19518195 GCA_028566095.1 Kryptolebias brasiliensis
TTATCTATATAAAAATCACACATAGTTACAGCAAGACTGGAGAGGCTATGTTTATAGTGACAATTGTAGTTGTGTAAACGTTCATTTAAAGCAAACTGAAGAAGTGAGGAGGCTGCAGCAGCTAACTTTTGTACTGAGAGAAATAAGCAATTGTTTTTACGTCACCCAAAATTTTACTGGAGGCTCACAAATGACCAGAACATGGGCATTTCTGACGTTTTATTCACTGCTGGCTCTTGATTTGGAAAGAAAATTTTTGTGTATTCTCCGCATACAGTAGCTCCTTAATTCTTTTATTTTGAAATGCTTGAATCTAACAAACAGCATCGCAGGATAGTTTCACTGAAGACTTCGCTGTTGTATTAAATAACTGAACATGATTGAGGTGGTGAGTGATGAGTTTGGGGTTTTTTCTCGCCGATAGTCACGGTGTTGTGTTTGACAGATTTCTTGCCAAGTGTGCTGCTGATCTGTGCTGCTTTTTAACACGAACATTGAATGTTATCTGTGTCAGATCCTGTTGGCGAGGCTACATAATTCATGGCCTCCTCATAACCAAGAAGCCTACTTTTCCTTTATTTCTTTTTTTGAAGTCTCAAGAACAAACAGAAGAGTTGGAATCGGTGTGTTATGGACTGCACCGCTGTACTGTACAAGACAAGAAAGTTCTGGTGTTTGACATATAAACAAAAACCCCGAATTTCACCTGTGTGCATGCTGAGCACCCAGATGTAAAGATCTCCGTTACGCTCCATGATTGTTTTATTTTGTGCACAATGTTTTCTCATTCTGTTTATCATTTTTAAATCTTTCTTGATGTGAAATGTATTTTGCTGAGAGCAATAAAATAAAATGACAATGTTCAGATTTGTCTGCTTCATATTAAACAGATCTGCTGTTACTGATGGAGCTTTTAGGAAGCCTGCGTTATTGTAAAAATTGTTTACATGTTTAGGGATTTCAATAATACTTTTGATCCTCTAAGGTTTTCATTTTACTGTTATGTTTAGTTCAATTAAAAGTAGAAGCAAGAGCTGAATAAGATTGCCAAAACATCTTAGCAACATGAATGCTTCGCATTTTCTGAGGTTTTTTTTGTTTTTTTTTTATAAAATACCAATAAATTTAATTGAAACTGCATTTTTACAAAAATAATTAAATCAAATGTTTCCAGCCAAATATAAGTAGGCAGAGATTGTTTTATTCCTGTAGCTTAATCCGAATATTTGATGCAAATCTTTACTAACGGGAAAATACTATTTATTCTAATTACAGATGCAGCTCAGTGTTTTGTATCAGGAAATAACATTTCATGTTTTTTTTTTCCCCAACATGTAAATTTAAAATAAACAGACAAAGATACAGTGATAGTCTTTATTATTATTAATTAGCATCAGCTAATCAGCACAGTACATGCCTCTCTCTCACACACAAAGCAAAACCTACTTCAAGACCACACCACTGTGGTCCTCTGCACGAGGACAGAAACCGGAGCTGTGTGTTTGGGCATCAAACTCGCTCCTCTCGCTGAGTTTAGAGTCAAGTTATCATCACACACACAGATCACACACTCCTGTCGTTCGTGTCAGAGGCCGTCCAGGTGCCTGATCAGGAGAAGCGAACTGAGCTTTTAAATGCTTAAAAACAAAAAGTGTCAGAGATGTGGAACGGACAGATAGTTGGAACCGCGTGTGACTGAAATCAGTAGTTCAGACATATTTCAAGTTTAATTATTGCTGTACCTGAAATGCTGCCTTCAGGTTCTTTACTTTCTAATGCCTGTGGCAAAAAGGTGTTTTTGGACGTTTTGTGGAATTAAAGAGAAATATTCAGACACGTGCTGCTTTGTCCTGCATTTCAGAGCTTTCAGGGCAAATTGTGCAAAAAAAGGAAAGGAAGGTATTTTGTTGTAATAATCTCTGTAAACAAACTACAACTAAACAAGTTAAAAATTTTCATTATTGCTCATTTTGATCTGTGTAGCCATTCTTTGTTTAATGCTGGGGAAAAAAAAAAAAACTACTTCTGTGGAACAATTTTCTTTGCAGCCTGTAGAACATCTGTGATCTCCACCTTATCTCCAAACTCCTTCTCCTGGTGCTCCAGGAGGATTCCCTGCAAAACACGACACGCAGCTCAGCTGCAGGAGGGTTTCCAGCAGACGCGCGAGGCAAATCTGCTGTTCGGCGGACTGACCTGGCTTCCTGCTCCGATGACAAACACCCCACCGAGGACGAAGCCCTCCCCGTTCATGTTGCCCTGGTGACCAGACTTCCAGGCCCGAATGAAGTTCCTCCACACTCCGAGGCGGATGAAGCCTAAACCTCCCATCCGTCTCTGCAGAGGGCCGTAGAAACGCTTCTACAAACATACAGCAGGTGATGATGAATGTGTTCCAAGAATTACGTATATTTTACATCTTCTGCCGATTCTTATCTGTGACAAAGTAACGTAAATTAGGGGGTAAGGTGCTCAGTCTGCATAACTATCTCATGACAATGAGAATGTGCTCATAAAGCAGCCCTCTTCTGAGCAGTACTTAGCCTCAGTCCCCTCGTGAGAAATTTTCCCTGATTCTTCAAACTGATATCGCTCTGACGCCTATCTACTGCAGGTAAGATATTGACTGTCCATAACTACCACCCAGAATCACACTTAAAAAATTTAAACCATTTGCTCAGCACTGGTGTGTCATAACGTGCATGCTTTGGAAACTTTGGAGTGCTTGATCAATATTTTTATAATTGTACAGACCAAGTTACTAGCATCAAAAACAATAAGAGGAATGTGATGAGATTCTTCAAAATAAATTTCATTAAATTAAAAGTGGTGCTGGTGCAGTAAATCGAACCTTCTCATCAATGTAGATGTCCCCAGCAAAGTGTGGTCTGAAGCCCTGGATCTCTCTGTCCAGGTTTTCTTTCACCACAGCGATCAGAGGGACCCCGAGCTGCTCCAGCTGGGGTTTCAGAGAGGACAGCTCAGAGGCCTCCTACAGCAGGAACAAAAATGTAAATACTAGGGGAAATTTAACTCCCACTCGCCTGGAATTAAGCAGAGCAGCCTCAGGTTTTGTACACTAAAAGTTACCTCTCTGCACAAAAATCATCCAGGCCGCCGCACGGCCATCACTACAGCCCCGTTCTTCTCCCACAGGCTCTTCGCCTTGATGACTGTCTCATCTGAAGACAAAACAAGAATAAACACTTTACACTTAAACCTGACACGTTGGTGATTAATCACGTGGATTTTTGGACTTTTACAGCTACAAGAGAGGAAGCTCCGAACAAAGCACCCTTTGGTTACCTTCCACTGTGGAACGCAGATCGGCATCTTCGAGGTATTCCAGTGATGCTTTTGCGCCTTTCGGAAGACACAGATCAGTGTTCGCCAAGAAGATCCCAGCAAGGGCGGCTCCGACAGCCCCCAGACCCACTGACCACATCCCCATCTCAAACAGCTCCTCCTCCAGTCCGGACCAGAAGGTAGACACTGCAGGAAAACACGGCAAAAGCTTCATGAAAATATACATGCGGCCACAGTCTGTGCTTAAACACAAGACAGATAAAACATTTTTGGCTTCAGGTCTTCCTGTGCTGTGCAAAGGTTTCTAATGCTTATCTTTTATTTTTGGGGAGAGCAAAACTCCCCGAGACCCAGCAGCCAACAAGACCCAACAAGCCCACCATGGATGGGCAGTGTTTGAGCCAACGGAGTTTATGAGCAGGGCGCTTTCTGACACAAATCTCTCACTTTAGGCTAAGATTAAATACCTGAAACATACATCAGATAACTGTGACTACAGCTGCGGTGTTGTTCAAACCCCACTTGTGGCAACTAGACCATGATTCTCATTTGAAACCAACCCGTTTTTTTTTGTTTGTTTTTATTAACTCCAATGTTTATAAATATCTAACAGGATAATCAGCTTCGCAGTCAGCTTAATTGAAACGTATTGCATTTCCTGACAGATAAAATCACTACCAAATCCAAAAAACAAACAAAAAGAAAATGTTTCAGTGGACAGCTAACTGTGGCAGCAGACATTTATGTCCTTGCCTGAGGTCATCTTGTTTGGGTCGGGACTTGCTTTGGCTTCACCTCGGTGAAACAGAGCGGTCTGGGTTGTTGGAAACTGGGGTCTGGTTGTGGTGGAGGGCCAGCCGCTCGTGGTGGAGCAACGCAGGGGAAGCCTCCACCTCAGAGCAGGTGAACATCTGGACAGAGCCAGCATCTGGGACTGTCTGAGCCTCTCACTAATATGACCCCCCAAGATTTTACTGGAAGACACAAAACAAAACACTGCCGCTGTGTCGTAAACACAACATTACCTTTGAGGAGTTAGAAACGTAACGTTTTATTTTCACCCTGAACCAATTAAAACACTGCACCTGCTGTTAAACCACTTAAAGCTAAAGCAGAAGTTTTTATCTAGACCTGACAGTGACTCTTCTCTTTTTGCAAATAAACTTCCTACCTTTTTTGCACTTTTAAGTTCTGCTTTGTGTTATTGCATTAAACACTCACACAGTTTTTGACTCAAAAAAAAAAAAAAAAAAAGACCAATCCAACTTCTCTAATAAAACAACTCAGAAGTAAGAATGTCAATACTAACTTGTCTCTGCTGCCGAAGGGCGAATGAATCTTTTGTTTCTGGCGCTTCAGCTGATCCGCTTTCAAACAGTAAATAACTCAGATGCGTTTGAGTCGTCGCTTTATAACTCGGAGTCAGGAGGAAAAAAGAAAAACACGATAGCAGCAGCAGCCAATAGAGACGCCTGTCAAACGAGGAAGAGTTTGGTCTCTTTTGTTTTGTTTGTTTTATTCTGCAGAGAATGAAGAGACCCACAGCAATGCACTGCTTCATTACATTTGTAAAAACACTGAATAAAACAAATATTGATTATCTAGTAAAACACATCTGAAGTGCAATGAGGAAAAGACTACAAAGAGTCATGATAGATGGATTTACTTCTTTTGAAAGGGCAGATTTAAGGCATTTTAACTCACAAAATGCCTTAAAAAATCATTTGGTTCGGTTCAATTTTTTTTAAACTAGCACATTCAAATGTCAGAACTAATCATTAGTTGAAATTTAAAAAACATTTCGATTTTTAAAACCCACATAAATCAATAGAAAGTGTGTGGATGGTATTTGGTTTCATTTAAGGATTAAAAACTGCTTCTCTTTAGTGGAAATAACACCATTATGGTTTATGCAAATGCACAATAAGTGCACTGAGAGAAAAAAAAATTCACTTACAACTTTGCACACTGCATAATAGTAAATTATGGCATTTTTTTCATTATAGAAGGGCAAAAGTCTGATATATAATATCAGATATTTTTTAATTGAATGTATATTTCCCAAAGCTGCTTTGATGTCACTTTTATTGTAGCAATTGTGTGGGAAATAAAAAGTAATATAATTACTTATTGCTCACATGTAAAAAAATAAATAAATAAAAAAACCGTGAAATTACACAATTTACTGCTTACGTGTAACTGTGGCGCGAGGCAAAACTATGAATTAACGGCTATTAACAGTCAGCTCGAGCTCGATATTCGTGTAATTTAAGCAGCTCCGTATCGATTTACGGGCTCTTTAAGCTTCTCTTAGGTTTATTTCGAGAGAAAAAAAAAAAGGACAATTAACAGCGTTTTGTACGTTTGGCTACAGGTGTCCAACATATGAAATGACGGGCTCACGTCGGTGGCGTCGATTAAAATTAGCATAAAGTAGCATTTAGCTGGGATTTACTCCCCGTGTTTTACCGAGTCCGGCCTGACGAGCACCGGTCGCGTTTATTTCAACAACTTCACTGAGATTTTTAGTTTATCAGACAGTTTTGGCGAAAACAATCCCACTCACCTAAATCCAGTGAAGCGGCAAAGGAACGCCTCTCCGACGTGACGCTCGGTCGACTGATTTAATCAGAGCAGGAAGGCCGAATAAACGATTTCGAGCAGGAAGACTAATCGAACAAGATGGCTGAAAATGAAACTACACAATGACGTCATTGGAACTACAGGTGAAATTTAAGCTGTGTAACATATTTTTGTTGTCACTTCTTTTATGCTTATTTGTTTGATATAACTTCCTATCATTTATATATTTATTCAGCATTTAGTTTCTCTTTCTTGATGTAATTGTGGTCTTGTTGCTCATACGATACCTGCCTCTGGGATTGTTCTCCCACTTTCTGTAGTTGTTTTACATAATTTTCTATTTTTTTTAGGCCTCCTTGAAGCCAGTCCAGCTCCTTGGCAAGGTTTTCCTCCAGACAGGAGAACTTCAGGGTCCTGCAACACCTTAGCAGCCTCCTGAAGAGAGAAGGACAAGAAAATATCATGTAGGAAAATTCAGCACTTCATTTTATTACACACACCATCTGTACAATAAAGATCACAGCTGCAGTTCCCTCCTGAAGGGTTTCCGATGGACTTTAAAAGAGAGATTAAATCTGAATATCACAGACATCCTAAACTGTCATGCGTCATTATCTAAAATACCAATCAGTTTTGTGTGAATCTAAACTCTTTAAAATAGTTTCTAGCAATAAAGAACAGTTTTGAAAGTTTTAAAGGCCTGTAACTCCTGCCATTAGGGACCTCCTTGTATGTAAACCTATAAAGGTTGCATTTTTTTCCTGGTTAATGTAATCAGAGTCCATCAGTTGCAAAAACAATGAAGTTTTGCAGTTTTTAAATATAAACTTCTCACTTTTTGCCCCCCTACAAATAATTCCTCTTGACCTGAGATAAGTGTTACAGTAGAGTTAAAAAAATTTGATTATAAAAGTGCAGCGAATTACTCACCACCTCCAGTTGCCTTTAGCTCCATTTTCTCCAGCTCTTCCAAATTGCTAATTTGAGGTGTTTTCTTACCTTTGCTGTGATATTCACTAGACCCTCTCAGCTAATCTGGAAGAGTCTGAACTTTTCACCAGTTCTTTAAACCCCCTAAACCCAGATTGAGCCAATCCCAGCGAAACCCCTTCTTATGGGAAACACACATGTTAGGAGTTCCTGAAAGACATCTGTAAAACTGAGATTAATCCAAGCTTGTATCAGGTTCTGTAAGGTATTGTCAAACAGCAACACAGCCTCAGCACAAGCTTGTAGTTCTCATTTCACCAGTCGCATTGGCAGAGTTATGTTAACAGTTTTCAATATATATCAATGGACATCTCAAATCAGCTCAGAAAAGGATCAATTCTGCAATAGAGGTGATGATAAATATGGCTTTGTCAGCAGAGCGGAGCTGGAGAGGCCCTGATATCAAACTCAGGCCAAGACTGACCCCTGCAGGAGATTTTAATGTTTAAAACCCAAACAGATGTCCAAACTTCTAATTGTTTCCTCTGTGTGTAATATTTATCAAATTCAGAAAAAAACAGCAGTGACAATGTAAATTTAATCTCCTCAAGCAAACGGCCTCGTGTAGCAGCTTAGGCATCAAATATGAGCAAAAACAGGATATTGAAAATGATCATCACAGCACTTATTTATTCTCAAATAGCCAATTTAAATGTACACTTACCTAAAGAAGATGTAATCCACACAGTAATAAAACACTTTAGAGTCCTCCAGGCTCAGAAATTTAAGAAAAAGTTACAAAATATGTACCTTTTACTCATGTTCTGCTTTTTAAATTTTGTTTAAAAAAAAAAAAAAAAGAATTAGCACGATAGCTTTGGTGTAATCTTCCTGACAAAGAAAGCAAACAGCACTGGACGTAAACCACCACCAAACCAGAGCCTTTTGAATGTCAACGTGACCGTGTTTCCATATATAGTACAGCTGCACCGTTAGTGATGCAGGTCAATGCACCAGCTTAAATAACTTCATCTTTGAGACTGTGGAGCATACAAAAAAGATAGCTTGCATGTTCTATTCTCATTTTGTGGTTATGGCGCTTTAAAAGATCGTACAGTCTCTGATTAATGCTGATTCAGCTGTCCTCTGATGTCTTTACCACAAACTGTAAAGATATAAGTTTGTTAAAAGCTGAGTCTGGTGCAGTAAAAAAAAGGGGTCCGTGTTTTGAAGGAGGGTTGAAGATACCTCTCTGACTTGCTTTGTAGCTCTTGTGCTTTTCTACGCTGTGTTATTTGCAGACAAGTTAAGACAGACTGAGCATTTCTCAAGTTATACATTAGGAGTATTTCATTCATTGGGGGCAGCTTCACGCAGGAATGTGCTGAAGGTCCAAAAAGGGCTGGAATAGAGACGGGATAGGATGACACTCCTCGAGCCCAGCTGCTGTGCTCCCTCTGACGGGCCCATCGGGCAACCTTCGGAGTTGTCTTCCTGCCCAGATGCACGTTTTTGTCTTTTTGCGAACTGTTTTCAGACACCTACTGTGAAACGCAACAAATAGCTGGTGGGGTTTGCAGGATTCTTGCAAGTCGAGGTTCTCAGTCAGTTTGGACTGAAATAACACAGCATTCAGATGTGTTTTTTGTGAGTTTGTTTGGATTGTTTTGCCTCTCTTATCACATACAAACATGCAGCATGCGCATATGGGAGTGACAGCCAATCACAGCTGGGGATTTGCACCCCACCTCCTGTGGACGGTTCCTGCTCGCACACATTGGTTGACTCATTATACTCCTGTTGTACAAGTGAAGGCAATCAGAGAGCAAAGTAGTAAGTTATGAAAGAAGGTCAACAAGTACATTAGCTTCAATTGTACTGCTGGCAGCTTGTGTGTTTATCTCCTGATTATTGACAGGTAACTTCTTATACAACAAGCTGTAACCGCCCTGCAGTCTTTGACGCTCGCAGCATAAGTTCGTGCTCGGTTCTTATTCTAGATGAAACTGGTTGGAGGCCAGCTGAGCTCAGAATGCAAAGAGGAACGCCGTGGGTGAAAGCCTGGTGTCCTTGAACCTGAGGAAAGACTAACAGGTGTTAACGGGCCCCGAGGCTGCGAGGGGACATTTATCTCGTCCTGTTTGGTCAAGTTTGAGCCCGGCTCGCTTTAGTGTGGCCACTGACCCGCCTTTCAAACTCAGAGTTCAGTGTGACATACAGTCGCTTAGATTGATTTGTATTTGGGATTAGCAACCACGATGGGGGCACCGTACCAGCATGGATATCGTGTTTATAAAAGATATATATATATTCTGTTAGTGGTTAATAAATAGAAACCTACAGCTTCCTACTAATCTGTGAAAGCTTTACACATTTCACACAAAGCATTTAATTTGTTCCTGTAGATCTGTTTAAATCCATTCATCTTTCCTCAAACTCAAGTTTAGGCCTTGTCAGATCTTAGGAGCTCTAAATCTGAGCTTTTTTATTTCCTTGACTTGAAGCTATTTAGAAAAGAAGAGAAAATATCACCCGAATATTATTTATTCCAGGGTTTGGAAACCCGCTGTACAAAGAAACAAAGACAGTCTGGGGTTGCTTATCTTCTTTGGTGAAATTTGCTGATTTGTGCATTAATTTCGGAGCTTTGCTGCCAACAAAATCACACTGAATCAACAAGGTAAACAGTAAAAGCTGAGATGTTTTGTTCTGAGATGTACAGTATTTAAATCATATTATCTAGAATTACTTAAAGAACTTGATGTATCCCCGCCCACATTTTCACCCTCATCGGGCCTGTCTGAACTCTGATAGCAGTTTATCTTGTAACAAAACCAGAATAAGCTTGTAGTCCTTTTCCTTGTCAGTCATTAACAATTTGCGTTGATGCAAAGAGCACTCTCCCTTTTAGTGGACGTCCATGTTTGCGTACAAAACATTCTATCTTTTCTGTATTTTCATCGTCCAACAGCAGATCTGACAGACGGAGGTGTATCCTCCAGGTATTGCTCACTTCGCCTGCTCTCTTCAGGGTCAGGGCAGGATTTTCACATCTTTTCTAGTTTTATTTAGTTTGTTACGACACTGACCTTGATTTACCAGAGCACGGTTGTTTTCTGTTTGTTCTGTGCAGCTTGCCAAATTTCACAAATATGAAATTTATTTACTGTCAACAAATAAAACTGTCACCCGTGTTCATTTGGCTGAAAATACCACCATTATGATAGTTTCAAGTACTTGAAAAGTGGAGGAAATGTTCACGGGATGCACGGTGGCAAACAAACAAAATGTGTCCAATGTTTTATTTGTCCTACTCCGGGTCGTCTGTCACACTTGGCGTTCTTCCACAAGCAGACCAATCAGAAATAAGAGTTACAGAGGGGAGTTTTAGACATCTGATTTAATGGCTAAGGTTTGTCATTTGGTGGTTAATAATCGTTTCGTCCAAAGCTGTAAAGTTTTTACTACATGTCCACGGTGAGCTGTTTGAAAATGAGGGATTGCAGAGCGTCCAGAGGATCAGACGCTCCATGAACGCACCATCAGTCAATGTCCTGATAAATGATTGACAGGTGCCCGTGCTCCCTGAAACAGAAAACCAGGATGAACGCTTCACTTCAACGCAACTTGGGGGAAATTTGAAGCCATGTAATAAAGTGTTTTTCTTTAACTTTGAAATAATGGAAAATAACTCTAGACGAAAGACTGAAAAATAAATACCACCTGGCATCGTTTCAGATCTTTTCAGGCATTTATAGGTAGTTTTATTTTGAAAGTATTTCACTCTTTTTTTAATTTTACAATAACTATTTCAGTTTTTCCATCTATGCTACTTTTTGCTTTCTCTTAAATCTTTAAAATATTTATTTTTATTTAAAGTTTGAAGTAGTTTTCTAAACCCTGGTCAGTCTTATCATTTATCACACTCATGCAGCTCCTGTTTGATTGTATTTGACAAGCTTGGGGTCAGATTAGGTTTGCATGTTTCCATGGAGTCTCCATGGATTATGATGTTTGCAGATGACATCTGTAGTGAGAGTAGGGAGCAGGAGGAAGACAGTCTGGAGAGGTGGAGGTCTGCTCTGGAGAGAAGAGGAATGAAAGTCAGTAGAAGTGAGACAGGATCCATGTGTATGAGAGTCACAGTGGTCCATGGATCGGGCAGAAGAGAAGTGACAGAGAGAGTGCCGGCAGGGTGGAGTGGATGGAGACGAGTGTCGGGGGGACAGAAAGATAGGTTTACAAGATGGTGTAAGACCAGCTAGATGTTTGGTTTGGAGAAGGTGGCACGAATAAAACAGACAGGAAGGGGCAGAGAGGAAGATGTTAAGATTAGAAATGACGGAGCAGGTTGAACAGTTAGAGAGACAAGGCTGAGGGTTTTGGACACGTCCAGAGGAGGGACAGTGTTTATATTGGACATGGAGGAGGAGAAGAAGACAGAGAAGGTTCATTGATGTGGTTATGGAGGGTTGGTGAAATAGAGGCAGAGGCTCTGCTGTGGTGACCCCTAAAGGGAGCAGCCAAAAAGAAGAAGTTATTAAGTTTGTTTGTTTCCATATGTTAATACAGCTGTTATTTTTTTACCATTCATTTTTACAGTACAACTTTAAATTATTACCAGGTCTTGTTCACAAGCTGAAAAACACTGAATAGAATGCCCTGAAGAGTTTTATTGTAGTTTTACAAAAACTAAAAAAATGAAAAGAGCTTGAATGCGATTAGGAAAAGTGAGGTGTTTTATTCTCCTGAGAGCTGTTTAAGATTCTCGTCTCGTCTCGAGGTCGACTCAACACCTTCTGAAATCAGAGCCAGATGAGACTGAGAGAAAAGGGTCGGCTTCTCTGCACTGTTTCTGTGCTCCGCTACAGACAAATCTGTTCATCTCTGCGTGCAGCGCTTGTTGCATTTGAGAAGATGCTGTCTGAGTCTGTGCAGGTGTGTGTTTGCTCGTGTGTGTTTGTTACTCTGCATCACTTGCCCCATTTGTCTTAAAAAGCTTGGGATTTTCTGCAAAAGACACAGACACAGTGAATCACCCGAAAGGCCACGGAATATCTAGGAGACCCATCTTTGTTATTCGATCTTCTCTCAGGAAATGGCTCGATATATTCGGCTGTTTTGTACAAAGACAAAAGCCTCGGGCTGCAGCTCGGATGGAAAACAGCATTTAGACAACAGTCGGCTGTTTGCTCCAAACTTGATTACTGGCAGAGAAAGTGAGTCACTTCATAAAACTGAGGTGAAGCACACATTTTAAATAAGGATATTCCCATAATGTTGTACTTACAGTAAATATTCTATTTTTTTAAACTTACCCTTCTGTTTTAATGCCAAACTTGTTATTTTTAATGTCTGAAGGCCTTCGAAAAGCAGCTCAAACTAAAGATTTAGACATTACTGTAAATGCGCCAGAATTAGCGCATTTACAGAAGAAAGACTTTTGGAAATTAGGTTTCTAACTTTTACTGGTTCGGATGGGAGCTGGACTCAGGTCTACAGTTTCATGACAACTTGTGAGTCACTTATGGTTGGTTCAGCTCTAAAACTTCATATTTCACCACTACTATACATACAATTTTTCTCATAAACAACAAGGACAACAACTACTTATCTCCTCTCTCCCTCTGTAGAAGTCAGCATCAAATAGTAGGGTTCAAGTGTATTTTAGATATTTCATGGGTATTTCTTATTTTAAAACAACTCAAAAACACCAGAGATAATAAGAATAAGAAAAAGGCCAAATTAATTACTATTGTAATATTTTAATTTACTGATTTATGTGAGGGATACACTGGGTCCTGCTGGGACTTGATCAGTCAGGCAGTTAAATAAAGATAAAATGTTATTCTTTATTTTAATGATATATTTGCTGCTGCTTGTGGTTTGTGTGCATTATTAATGTCAGTCACAAACTCATAACTCATCACCTTT
>JAOXNZ010000105.1:19518295-19544919 GCA_028566095.1 Kryptolebias brasiliensis
TTTAAATGCTCTTCCTTTATATTTCTGACACTTCTTAGCATTTGATTTTTCATATGATTCCGGTTCAGTGACTCAGGATAATTCACAAACAAAATTGTCATGTTAAGATCAAAACGAGGAGAAATGATTTAGCCGCCATGCTCTTCTTGTGGCATTCGCGAATGCCACCTGTGTGTGACGGCTTAAAAACGGATTTAAATAATTAAAACTGACAGAAGTAGATTAAAACATGTTGTTTCCGAAAGTTTATAAAGAAAATGCCTCATTTCTGCCTAAAGCTGAAAGGCTTTCTTGTTAAATGGAAAAAAATTTATATTTTCCCTCAAACTCTATCATTAATCTGACTTCTATGAAGCTTAGTTACAAGAATTATTGTTATTATTAATTTATGTATTTCTTGCATCAAAGGCCGGCCCCCACACAGTCTGAACAGAAAAACTGGAGCCCCTGAGCACATTTTATTGGTGACCCCTCCTCTGTTGGTTACCCCAGCAGACAGATCTGCTCCCCTGGTGGGATGAAAAAGGGAAAAAGGGGAAAAATGAGAGATTCCTGCCTCCAATCAGGAAGAATCACATCAGCCAAAGCAGCCGACAGCTGTAAACACACTCAAACATGACGTTGCTCACAAAGGGTTAACAAGCTGTTTCTGTGAGCTGAAATGCCCACCCATCATCCACTCCCCCTGGAATGGAGCGTCCCATGGATTCACATGACATGTGTGTGTGTGTGTGTGTGTGTTTGCGTGTGTCCTCTCAGCCGTATATATTGAGCCATGTGGAGCCAGACGTGGAGTTTTGTTGGACAGACTTTCTATTGGCTGCAGGAATTTTGGCTCCCAGTTCTTTGTTACTTTGGAGAAGGAGAAACGGCAGGAATTTAAAGCTGCCTTCAGGTCTCGTCGGAACGTTGGAGATTCGGGAACCTCGTAGAGCGTCTGGCCCCGCAGATTAAAATGAGTGATATTCTGGACGACGGCTCTTTTATGTTCACCTCGGAATCGGTGGGAGAGGGACACCCAGGTGAGCCTTTAGACACTAAAATCAGATTTTTTCTAACTTCACAACTTGTTAGATGGTTCAACTTTGGCTTTAAAAGTCCAAATCTTGTGATTCAACAGCAAAAAAACATGGATTTGCGTATGGATTCACATAATGAAAGATGAACCTAATGTTTAAAATAGCTCAAAAGTTTTACTCATCAGCCATGTTTGGAATTTCATTCACTGCAACATGTGTTTACAGCCCAGGAGGTGAATCTGTGGCGTGCTGGTGTAAGGTTTCACACTGAAGGAAATAAAGTGAAAAACATAAAAACATACAGAGTGACATGTTGGAGTGGGAGACGTTTACTGGAAAGCTGATTTAACTTCCAGCCCAGCGATTAAAGTTAAAGTTTACCGTGCTGTAACCCTTTCACACATATGACTCTTACAAAGTCCCCTGTGCAGAATCGATAATCAGTAAATGCACGTCTATGGTAAAGCGTTAGAGATAATGAGAGAGCATGACTTTTAGCCCTCAGTTTTATCAGCTTTATCTTAGAAAAACACATTACTTTAATAGCCTCTGCTTTTATCTCAATCTGTGTATGATACAGTCAGAATAATAAAATCTTAAAGAATATTAAGCCTGGTTTTATTAACATTATTGTTCATTCGGAGATGTCTGACCTTGGTAGAAGGCAGCAGAGCGCACCTTTTGATTTGATAACACACCTCAGAGTCTGGACTGTTCCCACAGATAGCGGCCGTTGCTTTGATGTAGAAAACCAAGTCAGTTTGAGTAAATAAGACAAAAATAAAAATAATAAATTTTCTGTTACGCCTTTGTTCTGGAACTGTCCACTCGGGCAGATGTTGAGGTTGTTTCTGATGCAACCTGTTTATTCCGTTGCTCTAGACCGATGACAAAAAGGAATGAATGGGGAGGCTTGTGAGCCATTGTACCCCCGCTGCACTCGAACTACACACACTCAGGCTGAGAGCAACCCCCTTTGAAATATTAATGTGCGCCCTCTGAGGGGAATATATCCAAACACAAACACAACTCTGAGTGTTAATTTTGCACAAAACATACAGTTATAAAGTTACTATAAACTGCTTGTTTTTCTTTCAAACAACGCCCGAGAATTAAACTGAGCAGGATGATTTATTCTTTTTTGCTCATTTAATCAATTTCTCCACAGATAAAATCTGTGATCAGATCAGTGATGCTGTCCTGGACGCACACCTGAAGCAGGATCCTGATGCTAAAGTGGCCTGTGGTGAGTGATCAGTTTTAGAAAATACTAAAACGTTCAGACATGTTTATCTCAGTATTATTATCTTTACATCGTCAATCAGTGGTTTGACTTTTACCTGCAGGGCTCAGACTATTTGCTGGACAAACCTGTCTTGACCTTGTCATATCTGTTTGTTGCATATTTGTTGTGCTGACAGAGACGGTGTGTAAGACTGGCATGGTGTTGCTCTGTGGTGAAATCACGTCTCGAGCCAATGTGGACTATCAGGGGGTGGTGAGGGACGCCATTAAATACATTGGTTATGACAACTCTGAAAAAGGTGAAAAGACAAAGATGAAAAGCAGCAAAGACGGAGGTTAGACGTGTGTTGGGTCCTCAGCTGTGAGATACTTGATTTACATTTGCAGGTTTCGACTATAAGACGTGTAACGTGCTGGTGGCTCTGGAGCAGCAGAGTCCGGACATCGCTCAGGGCGTCCATATTGACAGACGGGAAGAGGACATAGGGGCAGGAGACCAGGTGAGACTAATGGAACAAGAAAACATGATGACTGTGTCAAACTGCTGAAAGATCAACAATTCGCTGCTGGGACTGAGCTGGACCGTGTTTCAGCTGCTGGTTGTGTGATGCTGATCAAGCCCTTTACTTCCAAATCTAGTGGTTGAACCTGTCTAAGCATCGCAGCATATCTGATAAGAGGATCTCTTTTAGGTCTTTTATAGATAATGCAAACCAACCTTAAATTTGTGGTTTCATATCTATGCGTGCTTTTAGGGATTCAGTAAAATGTTTCTATATAAGCTAGTTGATTAAAGTAATTCCATTTTCCTGTAGATTTACAAACCTTCCCTTCTCACTGTTGTTGCGTTACAGAGTTTACATGTTTTTCACCTCTTTCCTTCCCCTGCAGGGTCTGATGTTCGGCTACGCCACAGATGAGACGGAGGAGTGCATGCCTCTCACCATCGTCTTAGCCCACAAACTCAACTCAAAGATGGCCGAGCTCAGACGCAACGGCACTGTCCCGTGGCTGCGGCCCGACTCTAAAACACAGGTGAGGATGTCTGTTCGACGCAGAAACAACAACATAAACAAGTTGAACTGGTTTCTTTTCCGCTCTCTGAAAAGCTACCAAAAGAGACATTCTTATTATAAATATGATGATGGCATCTGCAACTTAAGACTTTCAGTTTCATGACTTCATCAGGCATTAGGCTGTTTATTCAAGTCAGTTTAATTAGTTTATTCATATAACACCTATTCCCAACAAAAGTCATCTCAGAGCACGACACAAAAGAGATATTACAAATAATAAATCTAATTCAGACCAAAACGTATCCAGATTTACAAAAATTCCTGCAAATTGAATCAACAATTATCATCAATTTTCAAGACGTTAGTTTCAGCTGTAAAGATGAGCAGCGGATTGGGGAAGAATTTGCAAATAAGCGTAATCATTTTTTATCGCTTACATTATTAAGTTTAATTCAAATACTGAAGTAGTTAAGGTATCTGGGCAGTGTTGCATAAAACAGATGCAAATCTGCAGTGAAAACCACTGCATCGACTCAGGAACGCCTCTGAAATCCACTGGCGCTGAAGAAAGCTCATCACTGCAATCACAAATTTTCGTTAAAACGACGCAAAGAAAAAAAAACATAGAAGAAAAATTACAGTAACCGTGCTGCCTTTTACGTATCTAGCATGATTTAAAATAGACTGAGGGGAAGTAAAAACCTCCCTGTGGTCTGAAAAATTTAATTAATCCTCTTTTGTAAACAATTTACAGTTCATTCTCTTAGCTAAAGAGGAAAAGGGCCGTGTGATTAGCACAAAGCTCAAAATCCAACAAATGCTATGATTGGGAGGTACATTATTGCCCATAGTACTGGAAACTGAGCTTCTGTAAAGGCACTAATGATGTCAGTAAAAGTTATAGGACCATATAGATGACATCTTTTCCAAGAAAGCCCTGGTTTAATTCAGCGGGATGAAGTCAAATGAGATTTTTCAGATCTTAAAACAGCATGGTTTATACTTAGCATTAGCATGAGGTCCAGGACTGTCACGCCCTGAGCATATTGTGATGTGGAAAACATGATAAAGTCTGTGCAGGGACAATATAAGCTCACTGGAACAACAACTGCAGCTGAAGACAGGATAAAAAAAAAGTAGAAACCAGAACAACAGCAAGAAAAACTGTGATTGTACTTGCAATTCCAGCAATTACCACCACATCGTACAAACTGCTGAGTCTGTTTTCCCCAGGTGACGGTGCATTATGACCAGAAGGATGGAGCTGTGATTCCCAAAAGAGTTCACACCATCGTCATTTCTGTCCAGCACGATGACGTCGTCACCCTGGAGGAGCAGCAGAGGGTCCTGAAGGAGAAGGTACACCCGTCACTGAGCCCCGACGTTTTGGGAATCATCAAATCACACGTCTTGATTGTAATTCTCTCTATCAGGTGATTAAAGCTGTGGTTCCTGCTAAATATCTGGATGAGAAAACCATCTACCACCTCCAGCCAAGTGGTCGCTTCGTCATCGGAGGACCCCAGGTCGACATCAGATTGGTGTTTTATTTATAAAGAATGTTTAAAATAATTGGAAGAGTAACAGCTGTTTATTTGCCCCATCAGGGTGATGCTGGAGTCACAGGCAGAAAAATTATTGTAGACACATACGGAGGCTGGGGGGCTCACGGAGGCGGAGCTTTCTCCGGCAAAGACTTCTCGAAGGTCGACCGCTCCGCTGCGTACGCCGCTCGCTGGGTGGCCAAGTCTTTGGTCAAAGCCAAACTGTGCAGAAGAGTTCTGGTTCAGGTGAGGCTGAAGGTTCAGCCAGTGGATAGTGTCTCAGGGGTGATAATAAAAATTAAATAAATGTTTCCACCTGGATGTGCTGCAGGTGTCCTACGCCATCGGAGTGGCCCAGCCTCTGTCCGTTTCCTTGTTCACGTACGGTTCATCCCAGAAAACGGAGTCAGAACTGCTCAAGATCGTCAACAAGAACTTCGATCTGCGCCCAGGCGTCATCGTCAGGTAGATGCATCGCTCTTTTATTTGTTATAGGCAAACAAAAAACAAAGACACTCCTTGAGCAATAAAGCGTTTAATAAAGCCAGATTCCTTTTTAAACTGTTACGACTGGATTATTGTTCTTTTCTTTGCATACCTTTACAAATGATAACTTTGGGATTTTCAAATTCTTGACCAACACTTTATTTTAATGTGAATTTTAGTACACAAGTATTCAAGTATTACAGAAATTTTGGGGGCCATTTGACCCGATGGGACTCAGGGTTTCTCCTGTACGTTCTTTTTATTTCAAAACACTTGTTTGAACTCCATCTGATGTTGTTTGCTTTATCGTCTGCAGAGATCTGCAGCTGAAGAGGCCGATCTACCAACAGACCGCTGCCTACGGCCACTTTGGACGACCAGGGTTTTCTTGGGAGGTGCCCAAAAAGCTCGTCTTCTAAAAACTGTGCCTGCCTGACCCGATCGACCGACCTGGAGGGCGAAGAAGGCGCCTCATCGTGAGCCGTAGCTGCCAGCTTCATCAAATAACGAGACGTCTTTGCCTCTTAAGACCAAAGGCTTCATGTAGACAAATTGAAAACGGAAGAGAAACGTCACTTTCTCTTAAACTAAAGCATTATTTAGAAACATTTTGAGAAGTTTAACTTTTGGCTTTTAATAAACTAATCGGTGTTCCCCCTTCCATTACCCTTTCAGTGTTAAAAGTGAAACAAGTAACTTGAAAAGGAAGCTGCAGTGTTGAATGCATCTGTTGCATCAGGTCTGAATGGGTTATTGGAGAGAGTTAAAGCCAAAGCGAAAGAAAAGTAGGTTCGTATAAAAGGCGTAAAGAGATAATTAGAGCGGTTCAGGTAGTGGGGGGTTCTTCCATGAGAAGAAAATCATTGCAGACTTTTTTGTTTCAAGAATACAAAACGGTGCTTCAGACGTTTGTGTAGTCCCACGTTAAAGCTCATACCTGATAAAGGGACGCCGCAGCAAAAAAGGACTTCTGTACCTCAAATCGGCTATTTTATGTTTTTTTTCTGGCCAGTACGATGAAACGAGACGACCTCAGCATTTTAGCTTAGCAAGGTGCTTTCATCAGCGAGCTTCACAGATGTGCTTACAGCTTTAACCAAAGACTTTAGGAACTCATTGAGTGTTTATGTGTTGAAGGCAAAATGCTCTTTACCCTGTTGTAATGTGTGCTGCAGGACGCCGTGTACAACTGCTGCGGCCATCATGCTGCAAGAGAACGGGTCACTGAAGCCCGAAGGGAACAAACGTAAACTAGCTTTCTGTCTCATCCCAGCACGCTCACTGACACCTGAGTCATTAGTTATTGATTCTCAGGTTTGAATGGGTTGAAAGGAAATAACTTGTATCTTCATCCTTTTCGTTGCTTCCTTAGAAGTCCCTAATTTTAGCAAATTATCAGTCTTAAACTTGACTTCAGTGAGGATCAGTCTGTTAGGAGTGAAGCATTAAGTGGACCACCCACCAAAATGTCTTAAACATGTTCAGTTTTTCCCTCATTTTATATTACCACAGATCTGCTAATTTGCAGACAGACACTTCTGTTGATTTTATACTGATTCTGAAAGGTTTTAGGTACGTTAAAGTATCTTTATTTGAGTCTAATTCATTGCGACTCTCCAGTGCAGATCTGACGACTCTAAATTTAAACGATTTGAAGAGAAAACCACTGATGTGTTTCAGATAACTTCTTTCAGAACCTTTAAAAAGTGTCATTTTGGAGTATTTAATTTAATCCCTCTGAAGTATTGTCTTTAAGTTTTTTGTGTCTGCAGACTTTAGTGGTTAGTGTGCAGCCAGCATTGTTTGTGTTTAACGTCTTATCTGTGTCAGTCTGATGACTTTATTGTCAGTAGGTGATGTAAATAATGAAACAATAAAGGAACTACAGATATAAAACGCTGTCTGACGTCAAAATGCTTTATTGTTGTTTGTTTTTGTAAAACTGTATAATTCCAAATATTAGAGCCAATTAGGAAACTGTATAGCTACTAGTTTAATGTGTGCAGATCCAGATGTTGGTCACATTTAATTGTGATTTTTTAGGATACATATATACAGTTTATATACCCTCAATCTCTAATATTTGGTGTTTATTATCACCCGCAGACAAAAAGTGGGTGATGATGTTTCCATCTGTGTCTGTCAGCAAAATATCTGATGAACCACTGGACAGCTACAACTGATTATTGGAGTCAACCCCATTCAAGATGGCTGCCACAGCTGCCACAAAAATGACTGCGTCACTTTCAGATACTGAGCAGAGGCGAGGTAGCAGCTGAAGCTGATCCCCAACAGATCTTTGTTTAAAACTTTGACATTAACTTTTGGAGTCAACTCTGTCTGTTAGCAAAACATCTGGTGAACAACTGGATGGATTTTAATGAAACCATCAGAAAGTAATCACTGGATGGGCGTCTAGAACTGATTAACCTTTGGAGTCAACCTCGTTTAAGATGGCCGCCACAGCCGTCTGAACCTAGAGAAGACAAAAATGGCTAAAACTCGAGTCAGTTTTTGTAGCTGAGAGTCATTCACGACGCGTAGTTTGATCGTTTGATCTTGTGATCTAACGTTATTTAAAAGGTTTGACCTAAACGGGTATAAATTTGACATTATTCAGAATGAGATGAACTTACTTTAAAACTCTGGAACGAGGTAAAAAAATGTAAAAGTTAAGATGAAAATCCCTGTTTATATGAAGATGGTAGGACCAGTTTGTTTACAAATAAGCCAGTGAGATCACACATTATATAATAATTAAAGTTTTTATTTACTGAACATTAGAACGTATACAGTATGCGTAACAATCATATGACTTTGCATCAAAACTGAACTTACAACTTACACCTGTTTGGTTTTTAATATAATACATAAGGCACTGGGAGAAAACAAACGTAAGAAATGTACCAAAAATTAGCTTTCTGATTGATTTACAGCTGCTGGTTAGTTTGTCTGCATGAAGAAGCTGAGATTTTGCAGATGTTTGAAGGAGCAGCACAAGGATTTTTATAAGCAGTACAGCCTCCCGAGCTTTAACAAGTTTTTTTTTCATAACTAATATCAGTCCTACAAGTGAGAAAAGCTGTAGCATCAAAGAAATTCAACAGATGATTTCTTTCTGGGTTTGAAACAAAAAAACAAAACGCAGCTGGTGTTGAACTTTCCTGAGTGCAGAGATCAAGAAGATCCATAAACAAGAGAAGAAGAACGGGGAGTAGAGATGCTGACATGAAGTGAGGATGAGAATCTGACTAGTGTTTTTTGATACATGAACAAAAACGAAAACATCAAATGAAGCGCTCGTAGTAAACACTGTGAGAAATGACAAAAAGTTTCTTGTCGGAGCAGCACAAGAAGCACCATCACATGGCTGAACATCCTGTATATGTCGACTTGTTAGAAGAACATGTCTAAAAGGGAAAGTAGATCTCTGAATGACTGAAGCCAGAATAAAAAGCTGAAGAACTGTGACTCTGAGCACAAAAGATGTGCAACTTTTCCAACACATCATGTGAACTGTGACGTTACGGCTTGCAGAGACGCTGTTGGACCAGCAGAGGGCAGCAAGCGATCAGAGCTGCTGCTGTTTGTGCCTCAGGGCCTCATTCCTCCAGCAGCTGCACAAACTTCTCCTGCTTAGTGTTGTTGACAGTTCACATTCAGCTTCATTACATGTCAGAGTGTCAGGAACAAATTGTTGACTTGGGTTGTAAAAGTTCGCTTGAGCCTAAAATCCTGGCACTACGAAAAGCTCTGCCCAAAACCACGTGGTTCGTTGTGGTTTGAGGGAGTGGCGAAGACTAACTTTGTTTTCTTCTCTCTCTTTTTGTATTCCTGGTGTCGTTATATGACCCAACACCTCATCTTATTGCTTTAAAATGTCAGATAATATAGCCAAAGAGATGAGAAAATGATGAAAGACTTTTTGTGTTTAGGCACAGACAAACTAGTACTTGGAACGTGTAAAATAAAGAAGTCTCAGTCGTGTCTCGATATGCAGAACACTTCAAAAAGAAAGCAAGCAGGTAAACCAAGAAGCACGTTCTCCACGTCCTTAAAGGGAAACAAGAAGACTGAACATGAAAACAGGTGATATCTCGTCACTAAACTCAATAAAACCGGCGCTCTGGCTTGAATTAGCCTGTTTGGCTTCTTATTCTGCTACACACAGGAAGTTAAATCTAATATCACTTTAGGTTCAGCATTAGTCTAGTCTTGTCTCTTACACTAGGCAGGAAAAACACGTTTCTTCAGCATCAGATCTTACATTTAAACCTTTAAAGGCAATCGGTGTATACTCCGTATACAGTTAGAAATAAATATGATGCGAGAATATTACACATCCTGGATACCCAGGAAACTCTATGAAACGCTGCTGCAGGTGTGAAGCTGCAGGTCCAACATAAATGGTGCATCCTGTGTTCTGAAGCTGCATAAAAGGTTGTTTGTGATTACAAACAGACCCGGTGGAGCACCAACGAGGCACAATTTTATCTTCATTTCCACAAGAAAGTATCTATTTAGTCTCGGTCAGTCTACTCCTGAGAAACACATTCTGGGTTTTTAGCTCCGTAGTCCCCTTATCTTTGGCTTCGAGGCAGATAAGACGCAGATGACACAATCGTTAAGGTAGCTGATATCTACAAAAAGTGGGATGTTGCTCATCACTGGATATCATATTGCTTAACTGAGGTTTAACTGATTGTAACGTTGGCCTGTTTTTCTTTCCCAAAGTTGAATAAAACTGTTTCTTTTTATATATTTGCACTCTTACATCATTGTTTCTGTGTCACTACTGTAATACTGACAGCTGGGCCGTCCAGCAGCCTCACTCCTTTGCATACAAAGAAAGCAACATGGCAGTCATAAGTGGAAATGGTCCAACGCCGGGATCCGGGGATGAACAGCACATTTTAGTCTGTTTGGCAAAAAACTCCTGTGATGGTGGTCACTGATGTCAGGACTGGGTCTGGAGAGAATTTGGTGTCACGCTTGGTCAATGTGCAAAATGCAAGCAAGTTTTTTTTTTTTGTTTTTTTTTTCCTTTTAAATCATAAATCCTGCTGTGAACAGCTGCTGCACTGGCCTGCTTTTATTTCAAAGCTTTAGGTGAACGTGTCTGGGAACGAATAATTAAAACTCATTCAACACCCAGAGTTTGAAAGAATTAAAGCAACTGCGAGGCTCGGAGAGGTGGCAGATCTCTTACAGTATGGACATGCTTTCAGGCTGGTGCAGATGTGCTTGTGAGTGTGGAACGGGTCCTCCCAGTCCACCCAGCGCGTCCACTTTATGTTCTCTCCCAGCAAGTCCACGGGACCCTCCCCGGGCCAGCACTGCCATGGTGTCTCCAGACATGCTGGCAAACTCGAAGGCAAACGTCCCGTAAAACAGCATGATGATGACGCAGAACACCCATTCGAAGATGGCCGAGGCGTGCTGCAGGACGAAGCTCTCCTGACAGAAAAACACTCCGCCTGAAAACACGGTTAAGGAACGCAGCAACAAAGCCGTGCGGGAGTCTAAAGCCTCTGAGCAAAAACACAGATTTACTGATCTTACAGTTTTCTGTCTGGATTTCACAAATAAGAGTCAACCTGAAAATATCAAAAGATTGTTTTGATTTATTGTCATAACCTTCACTACAATGAATGATACAGTTGCCATCAGACGCTCACATTCACTCACTGTGGGCATAAATGTCAAATTAATTTTGGGATTTTAATCCTATTCTTTTTTCAGGGTGGATTATACACCATACAACTTAAAATGGTTTTTAAAAGCAAGAACCGGGTGAGCAAGTTTGAATTTAATGTGGGTTTTCACATAAATCTTTTACTAAGTGGTGCTGTAGCATCTAGAATGCCTTTTAACTGTTTATTAGTGGGGAAGACTGACTGCAGCTGGTAGTTTCTCTTTGTTGTGTTTGACAGCCTTCATTGGATTGACCAATACTCAGAACATGGAAAAGTCCAAGGGACTCGGTGAAGATCTGAGAAGAAGAGGAAATTGTTTATGACGTTCAGGAGCAACGCAGGAGCCACCAAGGCCCAAGTCAACCAGGAACTCAAAACCACATTAAAATCAGTGTCACTGTCCACGGCGAAGCAAGCTTTACAAGTTTCTCAAAGCAGATGGAATAATGAAGGAGGAGGACTACCTCCAAATTCTTTAACTTCATCTCAAATCCACAGCTTGATGGTTAAAACATGAAATTAAGCTTCTGGAATGGCCTTCCCAAAGCTTACACCTTAACTCTACTGAAAATTTGTGAGCAATGCTTAAGAGGAAACCAACCAATTTAAAGGAGCTCTACCAACTCTGCTAAGAAGAGGCGTCAAAAATACAGCCAGAATGAAGCCGAAAGGTTGTTGATGGTCGAGGTGCGACATCCTAAGAAACAAACTCTAGTAGGGATGGATGTATATATGCGAGAATGTTTGTAAATTTGACCTTGTGTGGATTAGAAAGTTTTATTTTACAAAACCACTGAAGTTGTCTTGTACAATCATTCCATCCTGAAAAAAGAACGGTTCAAATAAACCATTAAAAGCCCCACAATGATACGACATTCATGCCCGTGATGAGCGCATGCAAACCTCTAACTGCAGAGTACATCTGCCTGATCGCACATGTTGTATCGATCCGGGCACTGAGACCCTGCAGGAAACACTTTAACTGAGCACTGAACTACTGCCGGCTGCTTAAGAGGATACTGAGCACCAAGGCTACAAAGGCCAGAAGGGTCAAGCAGAGTCGGAGGTGGGCCGTGTAATACTCCCCCTGGGTCTTAGCCAGTCGGTAGGTCAGTGCCGACTGCAGGCACACAAACAGCATACTGGTGGGGAAGGCGACGCCCGCTCCGACATAGTGGAGAACTTTGGCATTATCCACCTGTCAGGGGAGGAGGAGGAGGAACAAGAGACTGCGTTACAACCAGAAACACTTATGGAGGATAACCTCAGCATCAGGACGTCTGGTCAGATCATTCAGAGTTACGGTTATACTTTAGCAAAAGTGAAAAAGAGGAAATAAAACATAAAAAAGAGGCCTGCAGCAAAAAATACAACAGAGCACCTCCTTTTCCCTGCTGGTCACAAGAGCAATAAGAAACAATACACAAGAGAGCAGCTCGGGAGCATGTGACCACGGCTCCCACTGAAGGGCCACACACAGAGACCTCTGACGGACCGATCTCAGCAGATAAGCAATTCAGTGAAGCATTAGCCAGAATTTTACAACCCTCCTAATTTAGACGGACCAAAAGAGAATAGCTTTTCCTGACCAGAGCCTGAAGATTAAAAGGATATTTGGAGTAACTACGTCCCATTACTGCACAGTAATTCCAGGGGATCATTAGAGCGACAGCTGAGAAATTATGAAGTTTTTACTTTGAAAGCCATTTGTCTGCTGACCCGGCTGGTGCACACTGAACATTCCTGTACGACAGACAAATCCCTGAGGTGACAAAATAACATTTCAAGATAATCCCAAATAAAAAGCGCAGATTAGTAATCTGCACGTAAAATTCTACAAGCCGAGGAGAAGTCCACACATCTGTCCAAAAAGGAGTCTTTTGTTTTATTTTACATTTTAATAAATTCATGAGTATTTAAAATAACAAGTTCAGTCTGTCTGAGGGTGTATTTGTGTGTTTCCTCAAATAAACCAGGTTTTCTCGCCGACCACAGTCACCGCATGCTGGCTCAACGATGCGTTTAAAGCGCCGTGGAAATGCTTGATTTTCTATTCTATGTACGTTTTCATTTTTAAACACAAGCAATGTGGCGTTTTAGTAAATCGTTACAAGATCATAGTCTCAGTGGAGGGAGAAAAGGACTGAAATAATGACAACATTTTTTTTAAAAAGCTGATGTGTCACAAAAGCACTGACGTAAACAAAAATGTTCCTACTGTTCTTGAAGCAGAGCGACATTCATGGATCTCTGTGGAGCAGTAATGTGCTTCCCTCTTGTCTACTTATGTGCTTCTTCTCCCAAACCATTAGATTCCCTTACAGGAAAAGTCCCGGTGGCCAGATTTACGGACGTGCTGCCAGAGTCTTATGCAACACACGTGTACAAACTGAAGCTGAGTTTCAGTTTGTTTATCTGATGTTTTCATTTACTTTGATCTGGTGGATTCAAATTTAGTTTATAGGACATCTGCTCTCTTTAGTTAGTTGACATTGGAAAGAGGTTTCTGAGACCTCACATTTGGGGTTTGCTTACTTTTCTAACAGAATCTCAATTCTTTTGAGGGTTTTGTGCATTTTCAATTCTGCTGGCATCGCCTCCTGAACTGAGAATGCAATCTGAGAATGAGCGGCAAGGATCCGGGTGGTGATTGGTTGCAGAGGGCCCTGCTCTGCACACACCCAGTCTGCCCAGCTCCTCTCTCTGCCCGGCCAGACTCGATGATTCACTTCGCCCTGGCTCTTCCCGTAAATTCCTCCCAGTTCTGCGGCGCTGAGGCCTCGCAGGAGAAAAAGGGCGAAGACAAACCTGTTTGCTTACTAACACAAACTGCCACATGTAAGACAATCACTTTTTGTGGAAAAATTCTGAGTCATCCCTAATTTTTGTTCCCTTAACTTTTGCTTTTGAGAAGCCAGATTTCATTCAAGTGAACTTATTCTGCAATGAAACCAGCATTCCCTGAAGGACAGCCTTACGCCTGCTGCTACAAAAAGTTTCCATAATCTGTTTGCCCTCAGAGTATATGTTGGAGATGACTCTCAAATACTACCACACCATATTACAGCTTAATATCTGTATTAATATCTGTAAGACTGAGTGAGTTATAGCCAGTTTTGTGTTTGCTATGGTCCATGGGTTAACTCCAAAAGTTAATTAGCTGTAAATGTTCATCCAGTGATTATTTTCTGAGAGTTTCATTAAAATCCATCCGGCGTGCTGTGAGATATTTTGCTAACACGAGAAATGAACACACGCAGGCAGGTGGGGGATAATCGTACGGAAAAATAAGAAACAGTAATAGGAGAGACACACAAAAAAATCTTATTTCACCCGATGTTCCACGGTTTGGACATTCTGTTGAACTTAAACTAAAAATAACCCTGGATACATTGGTTTTCATTTGATTTTAAAAACTTTCACACAGGATTTATTTTGGCATTGGCATCACGAACTAAGAAGAACAACAACAAATTTTAAGTCACATGAGTCACTTCTCTCTTCTTCCACTTTTTTTTTCTCAGGAGCAGTCAGCTATTTCACAATCTTTTAAAAGCTGAAGGACAAAACCAGTGAGGCGAACAGACGACAACAAATATCGAACCGAACTGTGTCTGTTTTATCTCGAGTCAATCCCCTCATTCCTCCACTTGTCAGAACAACACTAGGAATGTGACCCACGATGGTTCTCCGTTGCCAAAGTACCTTTATCTTCATGAAAATGAAACGCAAGCACACTTCCATCACAGCAAAGAGCTCTACGCAATCTGGGATTTCTTAAACAATAAGACTAAACCAAACTACAGTTAAAACTCCACATTTTACTCTAATCTTAAACACTCTAAGATGAGCTAATTTGCATTTATACTCTGTGTTGTGGAGCTCCCCGGTTGTTGAATCAGACCCCCAAAAATGTGAGTGTAAACACATTTCTGTCCCTTTAACACGATTAACACACACAGTCTAGGCACGCAGCCAGGGCTCCAAATATTTAAACGTCAAGAAATTCTTTCCCAGAAAAGTTGTACATACAAGGAATTCAGGCCGGGTTCCTCCACTTCAAGGTTTTAACATTTAAGCTGACAGGAAAAGAGCGTTGAGGTGTTTTGGCTTTGAGGACAGAGAAGAAATCAACAATCCTTGATGGAGATTTCTTTCAAAATATAAAATGTGACAGAAAGAAGAAAAACAAATCTTTAATTACCACCAAAAGGTGGCCACAGCTAACAGACCTTAGCAAAAACATAAATGGCTATAATGTTTTATGATTATTGTGTTATTTTTATGTAACTGATGTTCTGTGTTACAGGTCTCGCTTGTAAACGAGACTAACAAAAACACAGTTTTAACTCAGTCAATTTTACAGATACGGAGCTAAAATGAGGTGTGGTAGTAGCTGAGAGTCATTCCCAACGTGTACTGTTGGCACTAAAAGGTCAAACACAATCTTGCAATTTGCCCTGCGAGCTTACATAACATTATTTTAAAGATTTGAACAAAGGGCTAAACGTTCATTTTTGAAAATAAGATCACTAGACCTTTAACTTTAGTTCTGTTTGAGCTCCAATTCATTCATTTTTTCCCATATAGGTTTCTTATAAGGGTCACTTTTCCTTTATTATTACTTCTTACTGTTACTATGAATGCATCTTTTGTCGTTTCTTTCCTACCTGGAAGTTTCCCACCATGATGAGCCCGGCGGAGCAGATCCAGCCCGTGGACAGACTCGCCATGTTGAGAACACAGTTTTGGTGCTTCTCAATAACATGAGCGTAGCGCAGCAGCACAATCACCATAACTGCGGAAAGAAAGAAAAAAAGACACAAGAGCTACCTGGGTTAATAACATGCTGCAATGCCGTCTCTGTACGACTCTGAGGACATGGTTCCAGAGAAAAAGTGGGGAAAAGCATCATCTTCCATTTAGAGAAAAAAAATAAAACACAGGAATTCCTGGAAAATTGAGATTTACGGGAAAAACTCATTATAGATTAAGTAAAAAAATGTGTAGGAAACGGCGGGAAAGTGGGCACGATACACTGGAGGGAGATGATCCGAGTCCGTCTGCAGATTTTAATGATGAATGGAAACGAAGTACAGTATATGGGACAGATGAGAGGCGATGTGCTAATGAAGACTGAATGGCTCCATTGTTGGAGCGCTGAGGTGCTGACCCCTGCCTGGTTTGTCTTTGTTGGCTCTCCGCGACCGGTGCTCGATGAGAGCCGACTGCATTTGGTAAAAGCGGGAAACTGAAGACGAATGGAGACGAGAGAGAATCAGAGGAGACGAGGAGCCCCTCGTGTCTCGACCTGACGCTCATACATCGTGTCGCAGACTAAACTGTTGAATTAGCTCCATCACCATCTTTACGCAACAGGCAGGCCATAAGAAAATGTAGACTTTCCCAACGGCGTAAAGCTTTGTCTTCACTCGTCACCGTTTGGAAATGTTGTGGCTGTAAGTCAGAGTCTCAGTGACTAAACACGTTTCAAAACCTGGCCACAACGTATGTGCAAACTAGTTACACAAATCCTTTAATGCCTTTTAAAACAACAAATGATTTTGTTCCAGATGAAATAGTGTTTGGCCTTTTTTGACCAAGAAAACGATGAAAAATAGTTACGAAAACAAAACCGGATGGATAAGGTGAGAAGGCAGGACAAACCTGCGCCTCACTGGGATTAATAACGTCAACAGTCTCCAGAATCCTCCATTTTGAGCTTTTAAAAGCCAATTGATGTCGTACTTTAAAAAGAAGAGAAATTAAATCATTGTCAATCAGGAGTCTGGATATTCGTGACCATCACCAGCTCAGAATGGACTTCCTTCTTGAAAAAGGGCAACAAGCAGAGCGTTTCAGAACCAGTAAAGTCAAACTGATTCTCATTTATCATATGTAAAATCAGTCACTATTACTGTATTCATGTTCGCAGAATACATTTTTCTCCATAAGACCAATTAAGGACTAATGTTTCCTATCATTTTGGCAACACTTCAGCTACAACCAATGAAATTATTGAATATTGTTTACACAAAAACATCACAAAATTCCATGTTTGTAACTATTGCTGTAAAATGAAAAGGTGTCTGAGGTGAATTTGGTGACTTTACAGTAATTAATACTGAATATTACTGAATGTTTGATGTCAGGTGTTTGTGAACTGTTCTCGAGTTCAGAATTTTTCATCATTTTGATTCAATTTACTTTGTAGTGAACTGACTGAAGTTTGTTTAGTTTGTTTGGTTCCCACAACTGAGAATAGGTCCAACTTTACCAACTCAGTTCTCTGCTCTCGAACAAAATAAAGTCTGCAAGCCGTTGCACACTGCTTACTATCCCAAGGGCACAGTTTACAAATCGGAGCGGATGGTTTGCAAACCTGAGTGTGCAGTTTAGATAACCGAGAACACAGTTTATAAACTGAGAGAACGGATTTCCTCCAAGTTCTAGTTTGTGTCTCAGCAGACGCAAGCAGAACATACAAACATCCATCATCACATAAGGGAAATAATAAATTATTCTTAAAGTACTTAATTTTACTGTTATATTAGGGTTTACAGTAGGTAAAATAGGTTGATACAGAACAGAAAAGGATCAGAGCTTTTCTGTAGGCGTTGGCATCCTTGCAACATACAGATAGGAAATTTAAAAATGTAATGTCTACAAAGCATCTTAGTGAAACTGGTGTTCCTGAAATGAATATTTTTCCTATTTAAGTCCCTCGAATGAGTGTTTCTTCTCATGTGAGCGACCTTCTGCTCAGCATCACGATCAATCTCAGTAAAGTGATTTCAGCTCCAGTCATGGAAAAACAAACAGTGGCGACTCTGGGCTCGGAAACAACCTTTTTTTTTTCGTTCCAGCTCTTTTTAAAATGAAGAACATACTGTATTGCTAGGGGAACCATATTAGTGAACTGCAGTTTATTCCAATGAATTACAGCATGTCAGTCTCCGTGCAGCGGGCTGCAGATTATTTTTTTCCATTGTAACAAATGAACATGTTTATGATGATGATGAGATTGGGCAATTACAATATAATGATAAAAGCTGAGCCTGAAGGTTAAAGACGAGAACAAACATTTTCACTTTCCTCTCATGAGTAAATCCATTGTTCTTCTCCACTTATCTTTTGAGTACTCCATGAGGACATCTGTATAGGCTTTTTTCTCTCTCTCATTGAGGACACATGTAGTGCTCCTCAACCATGAGTTTATGATGAGTAAGCAGTGAAGCTCACCTCCACCTGTCCTCAGAAAGTCAGAGCCTCCTGCTTCCTGTCAGCACAACAATAGGAACAATTTCACCTAAACACGACACGGCAACACTTCACCACCTTCAGTAACCTTTTTCAGCTGCCCTCTCCAGCTCTTACTCCTGTACCCTGGAGTCAGGAAGTCCCGACAGGAAGTGCAGTCCTGCTACAAACACTGTTGCATACACACCAAAGTTACTCTTCCATGTAAAGTCATGTTGCAATGCGACGGAAGAAACGTAATGTATACAAGTTTAAACGTCGCAAGCACAAACACAAGAACTAGAGCCCATGTAGGTGCTTATTTCTCCAGAAAGCCACATCAGCCACCCCCTTACTATATATTTATTTATTTTAACTCAAATGCACATTTTCTCCACACACAAGTGGTGTGCAGAAAAACAAAAGAGTACTTGCACTGATTTAAAACATTGTATGAATGGTGCCTGGAAGGAAATAAATGGGATGAAAAGTCACAGAATCACTAGATTCATGTGATCCTGACCCAACTGGAGCTGGCACATTCTTCCAAGTAAAACATACATCAACAGGCTAACAAGCTAAGCACAAATCATTTACAATAGCCTGTTGTAGGGCTGCATACCACACCAACTTAGCCTTCTTTTGTAGAAACTTAATGATTCCGTTTACAACCAGTATTAACATAATTCCACATACAGGCTAATTGAATGCGGAATAGAAACAAGAAGAAAATCTGCTGTTTATATAACCAAAGAAACCTGCAGATCATCCAAACCAACAGCCGTGACAACTGCTAACCCAAGTTTTCACTCATAGATGCTACAGGACTGTATCTGAGGCTAAGAAGAGCTGAACAGCATTGTGGGTCAAAGCTGCTTCTTTTAAATCATTTAAATCTGCAACAAAATGCACCCCTTTGCAGAGTTTTATGATTTACCAGTTTTAGCTTTATTATGCTGACAAATAGACAAAAACATATCTTCGCAAGATTTTTAAGTCTTTAAATGTCTCACGATTTTTTTTTTGTTTTTTTTTATTAAATTAGGAGTTCTGTACAAAGACTGACTGTTTAAGCTGATGTTGGGTAAATATTAGTGCGCACTTTAGACCGGGTTCCAGTCCATCGCGGTGCTGAGACTGTCCACAATCACTTAACCCTCAAGTCTATAAAACAACAGTTTTCTCACAAACTCCTGCTCATTTATCATGACACTTCATATTATTGTGCCAAGTGCGTACTTCATTTACCAGCCGGCGTTCTGCTTGTTACAGTTTAATTGCACTTCTCTAACCAAAGCGTTATGACCTGGAGAAAAAGGAGCATCTTTTACGTCACTGTGGCTGCCGTCACTGCCGTTTCAGAGACGAGAAGTTGTGCAATGAACTCCGTAGGAGCTTCTGAAGTTACTGTTTTACCTCTGCACTAAACTAACTAGCTGCACTGTGTTAAAAACAAACCGAAGAGGATGAAAACAAAGAGGCGACGCTAAGGCACAGCTAAAATTAAGATTTTTTTTAACTTTTATTGTACTTCTAGCTTGGTTTTTAACTGAATTTTCTATACCAAAATATTTATTTTACTTCAATTCAATGTTTCAATACTTCTGGATCTGTTCATCTGAAAGTAAAATGTATTTTTAGTTAACTTTTTGTTTGTGTAATGGTTTTAGTACTCTTCAACATTTACATGTTTTATTGCAAATATAATGGTGCTTCCTCAGCTCTCTGGTCCTTTTTATTGATATTATTCATATTGTCACTGTCTAGACAGAGTTGGGTAATTATTTAACATCATGATTATTCTTCTCATAAACCAGTCATATCATTTTAACCCTACTGCTGCGTGTTTGTCCATTTTTATGAGCACAGAAGTTTGGACTTTGATGAAACTGCTAAATAAATGTTACTATGCTCAACCTAGTTAGACTGCTGCTACAAAAATGTCACAGAAAGCATCAGAGAGAGATGACGTGACACATTCAGCTACTGTTTGATTAACAGAAAGCAGTGAATGTCTGAAAGGCGTAAACAGACAGTACTGGTCACATTATAACCCAAATAAAGCTGTTTTAGACTAACCTAACATCAACATTTAGGAAACCTCAGTCATATTAACCTCACAGTAACATTAGCTAAATGAAAATGATCAAAAATGGGATTCATTGGTTAAAAACTGTAGCTATTAGGAATCACCTGGTTTCCTCGCTGCTTTTTACCCACCTCTGATGGTTTAAGTGATGAGTAATATTGACAAAGGACATGCAGCCATTACTCTGTGTACTCATATCTACTGTTAATGGCTGTTTTCTGTCCCACAGGGTCATTACAGGGTCATTACTCCACTCCGAACTGCTTTCTGAGATTTCAGAGCTTACAAAAGAATTTTGTTGCTTTCAAAAAGGAAATCGTATGAGGAACTTGTGAAGTTAGCCGAGCATATTTACCAGTATCTATGAGTAACAGAAGTGGAAGTAATCATACCAGACATTGTCATGGTTATATTGCATATTGTAACAGTCAAAGATAGAGCAATGTAAACCTACAACAGTCTTACATTCAGGCCTTTTCTGACACAAACATTGATCAAAGTTGAGCAACACAGGCTGATGTTGCAGTTAAATTGTTTAGTTACCACATAACTTTATGCTACATTAATATATCTGTTATTATGCACTCAGCCAGCTCCTTCTCGTATAGCACTGTGAACATAATGCACACATGGACCGTGACGGACTCATTGAACTGGACTAACAAGCTGGTTTTTCACTGCTGCTTGTGCAGACTTCACGCTGAGATGCAGCAGTCTCTGGCACGCCACACAATGTGTGAGTCCAGATATTCAAACACATCTGACACACAAACGCTTTTGCATTCTTACAATGACTACAATAAGCATCTAAAACACACAGAACAGCCTACAATGATTCAGACTTAACCAATGAAATGTGAAGACTCTCCAGTGCTTTTTAAACCAGCATGTTAGTGTACACACACACAGAAAACAAGTCTGAACCACAGCTGGGAAACATTAACTAGATCATGGAAGCCAGAACCAGAAGCGAGTGCTGGGCAACAGAACGTGTAGACTCACAGAATACATGCAGAGAAGCACACGGCAGCTCGTTCTCTTCTGGTATATCGCGCCATTGTTGGTTTTTCTCTTCCTCCACAGAAACACACCCTCATTCTGGATATATGTGTGGACATTTGTGCACATTTCTGTATTACGTGATTTCATTCTGGCCCATTCACATTCACTGTACGAATACAGCCACAGCATGGAGACCCACCAATCAGTTCTACAGTTTCATTAAAGGGATAGGTCAGACCTTTTGAAGTGAGGTCCTGTGGAAAGGTTATGAACAATTAATATCTTACCTGTTGTAGACAGCTCTTTGAACAACCTCGCTTGAACTAGCTGTTTAGTTTTTCAGTCCAGTCAGAATTAAACTTTAATCCTTCAAACTAAGGTCATTCAGTAGGCTATCTACAACAGGTAAGCTATTAAATGTTTTTAATCTTTCCTTGGAACCCAAGTTCAAAATATCTGAATATTCTGTAATATCTCTTTAATGTATATCAAAGTGAAATCCTCTCATATGAAGGATGTGAGCACTGTGCATGGTCTTACTAAGACTTACCCATGAATGAGCCTGTGCTGCAGATAAGGCTGAAGAAGCAGCTCTCAGGTGGAAGAGTCCCACATTTACTACAAGACAGAACACACAGAAATAAGCCAAACAAATACTACAAACCCTCATGAGCACACAACACAGCAACAATACCACCACTTCCAACTTTCTCTGCAACACACTGAACAGTTTGAGTTTGTGGAGGACGACTGGGGCAGAGCCTTGATCCCTCACATCCCGTTGTTAAGTCTTTGACTTTTCACCCACTGCATACAGCCTCTCTTCTAGGAATGGGAAATGTTTGTACAACGGGAAGCCAGGAGGGTGTCAACACTTGGAGTCTCTGACTGAGCTGAAGATCAAAACCTCCTCTGCAGAGTCACACATCCTTCAACACATAAATTAAATTGTACAGTTCATTACACTAATATGCACACTAAGTAGTAGTTTGATTAAAAGATTTTTGTTTTTAAGTCATATGACACTGTTGGCTTTCTTTCTGTTTAACTAGAGCAGTTGAAGGAATTTCCACTGCATGCTTTGATGACTTCTGATTATCACATTAGGCTCAGATAAAAGGTTTTTTATGCAAATCAGAGTGAGAACCGTTCTTTGAAGTTAAGAGGCTAAAAAGTCGAACTCAAAAGCAGAAGCGTCTCAATCTCCTCCCAAATAAAAGCCGACTCCTCCGTGTTTACACGGCTAAGTGTTGCCTCTTAACTGCCACCGTGGCAGGCACGACGCTTCAACCAAAAGCTATTTTCAGAAAGTGCAAACAGACGCTCACAGGAGAATGGTCTCCTTCAGGCTCATTCACTTTTTGATAAACAGTGTGCAGACGGGGGTCGTGTAAAACAATGGGACGGTTTTCCTGTTTTTAAACCAGCGGACTCAAAAACACAGAAGAGTGATAGGGTTAGGTGACTTAGGGTGGGAGTTACCTGATGAGAGGTACATTATCTAACGTGCAGCAAAAGGACGGACCACTCTGCAAATGCAGCTTCTCTTCACACGACTGGTTGTACAACCTGCAGCAAAAAAAACACATGCGTCACAACAATATTATTATCTATGTAATAC
The DNA here is from genome assembly GCA_028566095.1 of Kryptolebias brasiliensis. Taxonomy (NCBI): domain Eukaryota; kingdom Metazoa; phylum Chordata; class Actinopteri; order Cyprinodontiformes; family Rivulidae; genus Kryptolebias; species Kryptolebias brasiliensis. The sequence goes on from JAOXNZ010000105.1 coordinate 19,541,253, forward strand.
TTTACTTAAGAATGTTGCAACGTGCTTTATAAGAAAGGCTTCATTTTGCACAAGTTGTACAAACATAGCAGTGCTAATAACGTTAGAACAAAGCAGATTGAGCAAATTCCCAGTCTCTTAATTTAACTTTGTTTTAGCCCAATCCCCCACTGACAAAATTAGGTCACAATCAGAACACAACTGGACTTTTTGTTTCTTGAAGATGATCTGAAAGGTTTCTTCCCTTCTGAAGTGAATGGAAGAAGCCTTTTGAACCTTTTCATTTAGAGTTTCAGGCTTTTAAGTCACTAAAACAATTGTTGGAGTCACATAAATCACTGACCCACCCGTCCATTCTGTGAGCTGTTTGGATCATTGTTCCAACAAGCCCAATGTGTGAACAGTTTTAGTCGTGTTTCAAGGTGTGAACGGCTGTGAGACTGTCTGGCAAGAAGAATCAAGGCTGTATTGTTGGTGTTTAATAAGGGAAACAGGTTTGTCTGATGTCCTGTTTGGTTTGAAATGAATCTGAACATGGAGAAAATCCTGAGTTTCTCAGATACTCCTGCCACAAATTGGGGTGACAATATTCCTGTGTCTATTTTGCCTTTTCTCTCCGTTTGGTTCTGATCAGGTTTTCCTAGCTGACTTGACAAAAGCCCAGTAAGGAAATCTAAACGTTTGAAGACCTTTGGCTTGGATTTTGACCCTGGTGTCATCAACCTATCTGAACCAGCTGTTCCCTTGTAAGAGTTTAGACCCCTCATTTCCACTTTGTCACAATGGGTGATGCTGAAGCTCCCCTAAAACAGCCTCACTCCTGTCTAAAAAAACTGTCAACATCCAGCAGGATACAGATCTAGTCGAGGGGCTTATTGGTCCGGTTGCAAATTCTCAATCCTGACTGACAACAGACCTGTGTTATCAAAAGCAGGACTATGGTAGAGATTAACCTCAGCGGCTCCAAACAGAGGAATACCCATTCTCGAAAACAACAGAGAAAAATAAATCACAGTTCAAATAAGTGGACTTTAACTGACATGATACTAATAACATTTTCCAATGTAGAAAATGAGATAATTGTGTTTTGTAGAGAAAACAGTCACCCTGTTCTTGTTAGGGAGTGGTTAGTAAGCATGAATGTGTAGAAATCAACAATTATGATGAGGCAAAATACAGGAGAGATGATCCAACATACCAGTTGTTTACAGGGCAGACGTGCTGGTTGTACAGAGCCATGGCGTACCTGAAGTGAAGACAGAATCATTAACCAAAATGGAGGAGATTCATTTGGAAATTGAGCAACACATTTTTACACACAAGCTAAAAGCATGAAAAAATCAACTAAATACTAAAAGTAACAAACTGTTAATTAAAGGCTAAAAGTAAAAGTACAGTAGCAAAAAAGTAAAAGTAGCAAAAGAACCCAAAAACAGAGGAAGTAACCGTGTTTCTGACGGAAGTGAAGAGATCTTAATGCAATTCTAAGGAAAAATATTTAAATTTAAGGTAATTATTTTGAAAGGTTACAAAAACTAAAAGTAATAGCACCCATCTCCTGAATAAGCGGAACATTTTGATTTATGAATGACTATTATTATTTACCTTTATTTAACCAGGCAAGTCCCATAGAGATCACAGATCTCTTTTTCAAGTGAGGCCTGGGCCTGAAGGCAGCCTAACATGCATGTCTTTAGATTGCGGGTGGAAACCGGAGTGCCTGGAGAAAACCCACGCAAACACAAGGAGAACATGCCAACGCCACACAGAAAGACCCCCGGGTCCAACCCGGGGCTTGAACCCAGGACCTTCCTGCTGTGAGGCAACAGTGCGAACCACTAAGCTGACTAAAACAGCACAGAGTGTGCAAAAGTAGTTAGATTGCAATTAACATTTGGAAAAATAAAAAACAGAAAAACAGATTTAAAGATAATTTATGACAAGTCTTTATCGTCTGATATCTGTGGTGCCGCTTGTGTAGTTTTAAAAGTACATCAGACCACTAAGAGATTAATTATACAAAAGGGAACTCTGTGACAATAAACTTCAGGCCAGTTTGACCTTTCACTGAGATTCACCCGATCGTCCTGAGGGACAGAGTGACCAGACAGAAGTTTACAATTTCTTTTCTCTGTCCTGAATTCAAGGAAAAAAAAAATGGTTTGTTTCAGTCAAAACTGCACAACGAATACTGATTATCAGCTGTAGGGTTTATTTTGGCGGGTCACTGATCAGCTACATCTACAGGAAGTTCACTGACCAGAAGATCACAAATTAAAAGCTATATTAGGCAAAGTCAAGAAGACCTTCACTGGGCTTTGGTGATTATTTTACAGTGAATGTGGTATACTTGTGTTTATTTTACACTAACGGATGAAACATTTAACTGTAAGTTTAAAAAGAAAGAGCAGATTTACTTTAAATCTTTAAAATTACATAGTTGATTTGAGCCAAAACAATCTTTATTTAAAATTTAAAAAACAGAGACAAACAGATACATTCACTGATTAGAACTAATTTATTCCTGCTAATTTTAAGTTGTCTGATTAGGGAATATACAAGAGGCAAACTGAACATTTCAAAAGAACTGCTGACAGTTTATTTAGCAAATAGAAAGTTTAAAAGAATGTGGATCAAATCTGTTGTCAAGTTTTTTTATTAACAGTATTATTTTCAGCCGACTCAGTGACGCGGGGCTGAACTGAAGGTGATGACTTGTTGCTTCCAGTGAAGTAATTTGTTTTGACTGATGCTCCTCTTAACGATAAAGCTGCCTTCAGGCTTTAATATGAAGCCATTGATTAGTTCATCACATGCACAACTCAGCTGCCTGCTCTGCCCATGCATGTCCTCGTCTGATGCAACAACATGGGAACCAGAAACCAGAAAAACATGCAACGTGTCTGCCAATTAGATAATAATCTGAACCTGCAAAAGGAAACAATGCAGGTGGCAGAGTCCCAGGTCTTTATTTACACCAAACCATGTGATTCAACTACAAATGTAATAATAGAAATATAAGCGATCGTTTAGGCATAATTCTAAATTGGGCCTCCCAGAAGGGAAAAACGGACACACAGGAAGGAAACACGATTGTCAATTTGTCACTCTTTGCATTCACACGCACAGTGAGACAGACAGATGTCGACGGGACAGTCGGAGGCAGACGGAGAGACAGTTTGTCCTGATTTGTGAAAGCAGACATAGTTCAGTGAGAGTGTAAGTGCCAATTAGGAATGTTTTCATGGTCAATAGTATCCTCACAAATCAGTTTTTAAAAGACAGAGATGCAGTCAATGAGAAACACACAATGCCTAGAAGTCACTAACAAGCGCAGAGACATGTAAACACACACGGTAACACTCAGAGGCAGAATTCACAAGATGTACGATAAGCGTTTAAATTACTTCTACAAGTCGAAGTTTTAACTGTTTGCACTGAGAGCTCTGCCACAAAATGCAAACACGGCAACAAACCTGCAAAGCATCTAAACAACAATCAGCGCTATGATTACCAATTATTCATTTCATTCAGACTTAAAACATTTAAAGCCAATTCATCAGAGCTAAAGAAACGCCACTGTGAAGTAGCCTATTTTTATTAATTTTGAAGTTACTTTCACAGCACTAGATGTGATCAGTAAAGGATGGGTGTGTAGACAGACAGACAGACAGACAGACAGACAGAC
>JAOXNZ010000105.1:19572608-19591808 GCA_028566095.1 Kryptolebias brasiliensis
TCCATCCATCCATCCATCCATCCATCCATCCATCCATCCATCCATCCATCCATCCATCCATCCATCCATCCATCTTCCTGTTTATAGTTTCTTCAGTACATTTTTTGGACTGTAACTACTTCAGCAGACTTTCAACTACTGGAATCCTTTATATATTAAAATGCTCAGCTTGTGCAGGACATTGTGGCAATGACTTTTGTTCTTTTGTTTTGTAACTTTCGTGCTTTATAAAATAGTGACCTTTATTTGCTCTTTAACCCCTTAGCCCCTATTTTGGATTGATCTTGTTGGCAGAAAGTGCTGCTTCCCCTGGTACAGGGGCCGCTAGTGGTGTAGGGGTTAAAATGAATGGAGAACTCTTCAAAACCTTGAAAAACTTTGAAATCTATCTCAGCATACTTGATTCAACTTTAGCTTTTAGCTACTGTCCTGCAAGTTTTCGCTTTTAGCTACTGTTTTGTTGGTCTTAGCTTTAAGCTATTTGCTAATTGCAGTTTTTGCTTTGATCAATTAAACGTTAACAATTCAATTTCAGCTTCTTCAACAAATTTCAGCAAAGTCATTCTGCACTCAGCATACACACTGAATGTTTTTGCAGAAAATGCTATTTTTCTCGTTCGTATTTTCATTTTTTACACACCCTATAAAAGAGAGGCTCAGGATACATTTCACTGTGCGTTGTACTTGTATAACTACACACGGGACAAATAAAATTCTTGAAATTTTCAGCGTAAACATTCATGCTCACACTCAGCTCTAGGGCCAATTTACAGTTGCTAAATAAACTAACATGCATGCTTTAAAACTGCAGTACCTGTAGAAAACCCGTGGATGTATGAGGAAGACATGCAAACTCTTTACAGAAAGGCCAGGATTTTGTGCAGCCCTTCTACCCAGCCACACACACTCACACAGTGATACACACTGATTCACAGATCAGAGAGTTCAGTGACTTGACAAGGACACTTTAACAAGCAGGGGAAACCGGGAATCGAACTGCCAACACTGATTCTCAGAGTCTTCCTCCAGAGCCACAGTTCCACATCGTTCCACAATCTTTCTCTCTGATATTCTTACAGTGAAAGCTGTTAATGACACCTTAATGGCATATTTTAGTTAGCCTTTCAGAGATCTTGACCCTAGCTGAATGGGATTTTACTTGCAGCAGAGATGTTGTGAAACCAGGCCCTAATGGCCATCAGTGGAATTGCACTTTAAGACACTTTGGCTTTACACCCAAGGGACATCTGGAGCACCTGCGACACACCCTGGGACATCTGGAACATTTTTCTTTTCTTACTTTAGTGTGTAACGCACCACTGGCTCTGTTAGTTGCCTTCTTTTTTTTCTACGACTCAACATGTTGCTGGGGACCTTTCTGCACTGTAGTAGTTTGGTAAACAAGGTTGGTTAATCCTATCTGTTATAAATGTTTTTTTTACATTGTTGCATTGCAGTGGTCATGTTATAAAAAAGTGAACCGAGTCCTTGGCCTCTTGCCTTCATGCAGGTAAAAATCTAGCTGAAATATCAGGTATGTGTTACTCTAAGGCCTCTTGGAAGGCTTATGCCTTCAAACACACACCGTCTTATCACATCCTGCTATCGTTTAATCTCCTGGATTCCACTTAGCAAACAGCATAATCCTCTCTCTCCCTCATCAGGAAAACACTGAATGGCATTCAGCCTGATGAACTTCAAGCCCCTCCCTGTCTCCTGTTGACTGAGACCTTGTGAGAGGCATGCTTCAGTGCATCTGCAGATTGAACATGCAAGATTTGAGTTAAGTCTGCGGCAAGACAATGTCAAACATTCATACAGTCAGATTTTGCGTAATGGGAGCAGACATTAGTTGTAATGTTTGTCCTAACCGATTTCCTCCACCACCACTTCCATTTGTTTTTAGTATTCATGTTGAGCGGGCATCCATTATTACAACGTCCCGTTTACGTACGTGTGTGAGGGAGGTTTCAAAAGAGCTTTACGAGTTTGTGTCTTTCACCAGCAAAGAACACACAGATGTGGGCGTTGCAGTTAAATGACCCAATAAACTTGGTGAAAAGGTCCCTTCAGAAAGCAACAGCAGGTCAAATGTCCCAACAACCAGAATAACACGGCTCTTTCCTGCCCTTCCTCTCTGAAAGCACTTTTTCTGCTACATTACAGAAAATATCTACTATAGAATGCACTTAATAACTAGAGAAATTGCATTTTTTGTGAAAATACAGTGTGAATGCTGAACGAAGCTGAAACTGAGTTAAAGCTAAAAGGAGCAAAACACTAGCTAAAAGCCGAAAGTAAATAAACAGTAAAACATTAAGGCTGATTATTTTACTGCCTTATTGATTGATTCCCAACAGTAAAGCCAGTATTACAGTCCAAACCTTAAGCATTGGGTAAATATTTAATCAGACCAATTGATGGCTCAGCATCTCAGAGTGCAATTGTTTAAATATTAATTGAGGCCTTGAGGTGGGAGGAAAAGAGGAAAATTTGCACACCTCTGTTTAAACTCTGCACTGAAAAAACGGGTTGGAATGCAACGTTTGAAAGAAACAGCAGAGAAGATAAGACAAAAAGACAGAATAACAAAAGCGCATTCACGAGCTGAAACTTTGGGCAATGAATAGAAACACAGGCCCGGTTTGTGTTGACTCTCGTCACCGTAGAAACCTTTACTATGGAAGCCACTTGCTAAATGTAATACAAAGCTGAGAAAAAGAATCCAGAAACTGCAGCGTCTCAAACTAAAACTCACAGAGGTTAAAACATCTTTCATTACACACATACCCCCTTTAGCTGTAATGTCAATAAAAGGGTTTTTATTACTCAAAATTCGTAATAAAATGATCTTAAAACATTTAATTTATGACTTAAGAGCTAATGTGCCAAACCCTGTTACACTGTCCAGGTGTTTAACAAAAGACCAGTAACAAATGTGACAGCAGACAGGACTCCATTTTGTCGCAAAGAACTCAAAAGTCCAGACCGACTCGTTGGTAACATAACACCAACACATGCATGCCAGCAGACACATTAAAGTGCCATATTATCCCAAACTTTTTACTTTAAACCTCTTTAGATCTAATGGGGCCACACCTCATATCTGGTTCTCATCTGCTTTTTATGGACTGGAGTCTGCTGGTGATACTTCTGCGCCACAGAACCTTTTCTTTCTTCTCGAATGCCCCGGTACGGGTTTTAATGTCTTTTTATCGACTGGTAAGGTCTGCAGTTGTTTAGCCCTTCCGTGCTATTTAAACGCAATCTGCTTTTCATTCGCCCACACCCATATGTAACATTTGCAAGGCAGGGTTTTAAATGCCATCCTAAGAGACGATAAATAACAGGAACAAATAAATCAGCGATTAGTGCTGTACTGTAAAAACCAACAACAACATCCAAATGATTTCCTCAGAAGCTGGCATAGATTGGCCTTTTGCTTTTAATATTAAAGAATTCTAATATGGCACTCTGTAGTATTTTTTGTTCAGGTTTTGCTAAACTTATTTAGAGACAAAATATAAATGAAGCCACAGTAAAGATATAAATACAGCTTATAACATAGTAACAATGGTGTAATATCAAGTGTTTCAGAGCCCTAGATTTTAGGTCCAATGTTTTCTTCCTTTCATTGTCCACCACGATGTAACACAGATGATTGTGTGTTGTTTTGTTTGTCTGCCTGTTAGCAAAATATCTGAAGAACCAGTGGACAGATTTTAATGAAACTTTCAGGAAGTAATGGCTGGCTGTACGTCTACAACTGATTAGCCTTTAGAGTCAACTCAATTCAAGATGCCTGCTGCAGCTAATCTTGGTCAACACAAAATTGGCTATAACTCAATTTTACAGATAATGAGCTCCACTTTGATGTGGCAGTAGCTGAGAGTCATCCCCAACATATACTCTGAGCACTAACTGAATGTTAGAGACGACCACTCATCGTTGTGGCAAAAACAAGAAGTGAAACAGGAAAAGCCTGGCTCTGATTTTCAATAAACATTTAATAATGGGCATTACTTTTTTTTTTTACAGATTCTTTGTCACAGTGAAAATTGTATTTTTCCTCCACACTCATAGTCTCTCATTAGAAAAAAAATCCTACACGACTCAACGTGTTGCTGGGGACCTTTCTGCACTAAGGACTATGACGAGTTCGGAGTGAATGTTTACTCTTTATCCCAGGTTTAGACAAAAACAAACTTAGCAACATTTCATGATACGGTGTCCACGATGGACAAAAGTCTACACTGTGCTGCTCTGTTCCTTGGTCCCATCCTAGTTAATGATTAAGTCACCCGTTCACTAATGTTTGAAGGTTTAGCCTGTTTCAGGCTTGTTTCTCAACTTTGCGGTGTTATATCAGTGTGAAAGTGTGCCCTGTATTTAGCCTTTGTTATCTTTAATGAAATGGCTCAGTGTTTGGCCTCATTTCTTTTCCAAGCTGCACTTTTAGTAGCCAGCTTTAATGAAGTTTCTGTGCTTTTGCTCTGCTTCTGCACTGTTTTGGTGATAATGAACTTTCTTGAAGTCTTTAAAAGTGCACTAGAGAGAGACCAAAATGTAGAAAAAAACAGAAATAACCAGAAACTGACTCAGGGACTCACTGCTTGGACGATGAAGGCATTTCTCCGCTCACACCTCACCACCAAACATAGATATGCACGATCTAAATGGGTTTCGAGCACTAATTAATCAAGAGTGATAGCAGTCATTGGCTGCAGATGAAACCCATTTCCTCCTGTTTAACTGGGCTCAAGGTGCAGCAGATTCCTATGTTTATTATCTCAGTACTCAGAGCAGAGCTCCCATCCAGTATCTGCCATGCGATACATCCCTTTTTATGGCCCTGCAGCTACTTTCAAAAGCCTCTTTTACTCTTGAAAGACAATAACACAGTTCTCTACTATCACTCTTACGTTTATCAATGCTCAAACAAAGAAAACGTCTCACACAGAAACTGACAAATTGCAGAAAAACAAAATTAAAATGCAATAAATTTGGATATCTGTGCCAACGAGACAGAAAAAGATAAGCCTGATGTGGGAAACCCAAGCGGCCGCTGACGGGGTGTGTAATCTGAAGGATGAAGAGGTAACGCCTCAGCTGTTATTACTGGCCTGTGTCCACCTCACCAAACACGGAGGGTTGAGCTTTGTGTGTGGGTCCATTCAGAGGCTGATACACCTAACTTACACCGGGAGCTCAGTGAGGAAGGACGCGGCAAACAAATGATGTGCTGTTAAGGGGCTTAAATGCACAGTTTTGACAATTGTAGTGGATCACAATTGAGAAAAAAAAAGTACAATTTTTTCCTTCATATCTTTAAGCCACTTTTTACAAGTCTAGATAAACACAGAGACACAACATTGGCAGAGGCTTGGCAAATATAATAGTGCTGTTTGTACAAGATAATAGGAAATAAATCTAATATTTTTAATTAAATATATTAACACTAAAGTCAGATATAATGTGCTCTAGACTTTACAACCCAACTCCACTGTTGAGAAAACAGACCTTATCTAATGCAGAGGTTTAAGACTTAATTAGGTAAAGAGATACTAATAGCCTCTAGGAAGTTTTTTTTACTAGAAGTATTACTTCAGTTGCGTAGTAATGCTGCCCACATCTCAAAGAGCTGGCATCACTAAACAAATTTAAACAACTGAAAATAGAAACATCCATCCATTTTTTTTACCCACTTCTCCATTCCGGGTCGCGGGGAGCCGGTGCCTATCTCCAGCAGTCCCTGTGCGAGAGGCGAGGGACACCCTGGACAGGTCGCAAGTCCATCGCAGGAAAATAGAAACATCAAGCTGTATATTCTGTTACTGATCAATGCAAACATGATGACTGTTTATTTTATGGTTTGGCTGTTAGCAGAATATCTCACAAATCACTGGATGGATTGTAATGAAACTCTCAGAAATCAGTTATTGGTTGTACATCTACGGATTAACTTTTAGAGTCAGTCTGATTCAAGACGGCATCACTTCTAACTGACCTTAGCAGACACCAAAAGGGCTCTGAGTCAGTCAGTCGATTTTACAGATATTCAGCTAAAATCTGGCTAAAATCAGAAGCTGAGAGTCACCCCCAACACATACTCATGAGCGCTAACAGTTTGTAAGAAAACTTTGTTTAAAACTTTGGCATGCATGGCAGTGGGTGATACGCATTCCTTCAAGGAATGCTCGTTTCATTTATTTTTTGTTTTGACGCTGGTTTTCTGTGATCTAAACAAGTAATTGATTTGTGCTGAGTCATCTATAATTTCCACTTTAATTCCTTTTTAGAGTCAACTCAATTTGATTAAATATTGTTTTTGGCTGGGAATGTTTCTGTTAAAGTGCCTTGGTTTGATAAGAAGAAGAACAAAAGGCTTTAAATGACAAACAATGAGTATAAAGCTTCACACATATACAAGAAACAACAATATTATCTTCCATAAAGATTAATGTCTCAGGCTTATATAGTATTTATAAACTAATATGTGGATAACAATGCTCATTCAGCAAACAACACCTGGATACTGTATTGATGTATGTTCCTCTGTTTGCCTCAGGGCTGTAACCTTTGACCCCCGCCACGTAGTTAGGACAGGGTGGGCCATTTAAAGCCGCTAGGACCCAGCAAGGGGTGTCATGGTTAATAAGCTGACATCTGGAAGAGTTATGATCATTACTGGAGTGCCTTAAAACTCTGACAAAACCCTCTCGTGAAAGGCAACACCCCCTGTGTGAAAATACAACACTTTCAAGTAAAAGGTACAAAGCAGAAGTGACGCTTGCAGGGGCAGAGCTCCGGAAAAAAGCTAAATGAAGCATTTGAGGAATGTTTTATTACCTCATGCTATGGTGATTTAAACGAAACATACAGTAAAAAAATGTAAATAAATCTGGTATAAAAGATTCGGAATAGGCATGCTCTGGTGCTCCAAAATCTCCCTGCATACCGAGTGTTTTCCATGGCAGAAAGGGAGGAAACTCATTCAGTGTGCTGTTTAGACGGAATGATTGCAGGAAGGATACAGGAAACCTTTCTTACACCAAAGGCTGGCTACATATAAATGTTTCACCTCCACGCTCATCCTGGCACAAAGTCGATGGTAACAGTCTAAATAATGCAGAAGCAGCGAGTGTCATCATGGAGCCTCTGGTTTCAAAGGGCGAGCTTGGCTGAATGTAATGATGGTGTTACTTCCATGATAAAAGAAATATCATGCAAGAACTAAGCAGCCGGTGTAGTGACTGATCATTCCTGCCCGGTAACTGTAGTGCATCATCAACAGTCTTACTATCATAGAAGTTAATTATCATCATACCAGGCCACCGCATTGTTGGCAGACACATTCTTTCTTCCTTCTCCCTCTTTACTGGAGGATTACGAGCCGCTTCAAGGACAGCTGGGATGGATATATAATCCCTGCTGCAAAGTCCTGGGTCGACCCCCGGGCCTCCACCCTGCAGGCCGCGCCAAGAAAACCTCTGAAGAGGGGCACACCAGTCAAGTGTCAGAACCACCTCGGCAGGCTGCGAATGTGCAGGATGTCTACAACATTCCTCTCAGATTTGTGAACTTTTCACCAGATCTCAGAGAGCAACCCCAGCCGCCCTGCAGGGAGCACTAATTTGAAACATTTGTATTTGTGATTGTGTTGGTTTGCAAAGTGGAAGAGTCTGACTAAAGAGGAGGAGGAGTTAAGTGTCTTTGGGTTTCATCCTTAACTTTGGTTGATAAAGCTCTTGCAAAAAAAAAAAAAAAAAAAACAGAACAAAAACTGAAACAAGCATTCCTTGAAGGGATGCATATCACCCACCGCCTTGCATGCCAAAGTTTTAAACAAAGAGCTTGTGCAATCTGTTAGGGGTTACAGTATGTAATGGAAACGACTCTCAGCTACAACCACATCAAATTTTAGCTCAATATTTGTAAGACTGTCTGAGTTAGAGCTATTTTTGTGTTTGCTGAGGTCACTTGGCTGTGGCGGCCATCTTGGATTGAGTTGACTCCAAACAATAATCAGTTGTAGATGTATGTCTAACGATTGCTTTCTGACAGTTTCATTAAAATCTGTCCAGTGGTTCATGGGATATTTTGCCAACAGACAAACAAACACATGCGCACACAGACATGCATTTACTGAATATGTTTGCCAGTCTTTCATGGTGGCAGGTTAGTGATATTACAAATGTTTACTTCATATTTTCATTAGTTTAATCTAGCAGGATTTATGTCATGCTTTAATTCTTTATCTAAATCTGACTGATTGCACTTCCAGCTCCATAGTAGACACGTGTGCACAACAAAACACAAGCCTTGTCATCTAATTCTGCAATAAGGTGAACGCGGACATTGCCTGAAGTGGAGAACCATTTTAACATTTCACAAATATTTGACTTTGTTAGTGTAGTTCAGTTGGTTTAATTCTGAATTTGGTGGAAAAGGAGCATGAAATTGGGTGGATATACTGTAACAAATACCACCAAAATGTAATTAACTGTTGATGGAAAGTTTATTTATTGAAGCAAATTCTACAAAAAAAAACACTTCTGCATTTTTTTACTCTCAGATGTTGTGATTCCTTTAGGGAAACCACATGTTTGAAATGTGTAAATATATCGGCTCGCCGAGCTCACTGTAAACCCTCTTGTTCACGGTACAGTTAGGACTGTCAGCTCAAAGGATGCGAACGCTCCTCATGCTGCTCATTACTGACCTGAGTTTGAGAATGGATGGGGAGACAGATCAAACAAAGAAGATTGAGAAACCCTGCAGATGGCCGGGATTTGAAGCAGAGAAAGAGGTCATTCTCAGTACCAGTGGGGCCCATTCCCACAACGATAACATACTGACTCCTAACCCTGTCTGTTTACCTCGCCACAACCTCCCCCAATCTCCTGCACACCCCCTTTCTTGCATATCTCCCTTCAGAAGAGGTGGATGATGGAGCAACAGTCTGTGTAGACTCAGGTTGCTATAACCCTGATAACCATGACAGGACTAGTAAGAGGTTTTCCCATATTAAAGGGGCTGTGTTTGTTTGGCTGAAGGGTCAGCTAACTTTTAACCACATCTGGCTAGTTTCATCTTAACATCCCCTTGAATTATCCACTTAACTCTTGGCAGTAAAAAAAAAAAAAAAAACACGTCTCAACCTTGCTCTGTCCTGGGAAAGGAAATACGGCTGTTTAAAATTCACTGTAGCCCATAACTCATAACATTTCTGCTTTCCCGCTGACGGTTTTATGTCGGGACAATGTCAAGGCCTTCAAGTCTGTGCCTGATATCAGTCCGGGAGTCCGACTTCCAGAGTCCCTGACTGGCTGTGAAACGGAGGGGCATTAATCCTGCTAACAGAAGAGCGGCTGCAGTCGGCAGCCGGTTGTTCGGTGATTCACTGCTGACCGGTTCTCACCAAGAAGGCCATAAACCAGGCTCCGACAACCTGTCCGTGTGGATTTACATACAAATTGCTGCGTTGCGAGGCGAAGGATTTGTTTAAAGGTGATTTTTGAAAGTTATGTTCTGTCAAATAGTTGTCAACAGTTTGTGCCTTGGCTGTTCAGTCAGAGAGCAGAGGATGGAGGAAAAGTCTTCGTCCAACCTAGGGTGATAGCTAACCAAACAAGAAGTTTTAAATTGTTTTTCAGGCTTTGAAAACAACTCTTTCTCAAAAACAACACAGCGGTGTGAAAGAACACGACACTGGCTAATATTAAACCTCTACACTTATGCACGAGACTGCTTGTTTAGTTTGTCGCCACGTCAACTGAACCCAAAATTGTAGATGTTTAATATTAGCTGATGTAGAGTTCTTTCTCACATGCATGATATTTTGTGAGAAAGAGTTGTTTTATAAGCCTAAAAGACAATATAAAACAAGCCCTTGGATGGCCTAATCTGGACAAAAGCTGCTCTTTTCTCCATACTCCGGGCTTTTATGTCTGAAGTCATGGCTGATAAGCTATTGATAAATATCTGACAGAATGTTGCTTCAAAATTATCCCATTATCCCATTAAGAGGATAAATAGGTGACATGGAAGCACACACGTGTGACCCGTGCTGGCAAAATGAGTCGCAATGAGGAACTTTTCAATATAAAGTTATTATGATTTTCAAATTCTCCATCCTTAAAGCTTCGAAGTGATCTGTAGTTTATGAGAGTGCCGGTTTTAAAACTCCATTTTTATTGGTCTAGGAAGGATGTCATCTGCAATTCCAGCCCTGTATTTAAAAAGGGGGATGTCTAAGCTCCACAATGATACTAAACACTATACGAAGGGATTTCCCAGCTCTACGGCAGCCAGAGGAGAAAAATGGTTAATTTCAAGGAAAATTATAAGGGTTGAGCTAAAGGTAGATTGGGAAGAGCATTTGCTATTTTAGTTACTGGGATCACTAGATGTTGTCTTTATGGAGTCATTTTTTGCGCAAATTTCAATTACGGCAAAAATCTATATTTTCACTTATTTTGCACTGCAGCCTGTGTTCAGTCTGACTCATTTTGCCAGCACGGGTCACATATATGAGTTTGCTGATATTAAAAGCCGCTTTGCACCTCCCTCTGCCTGTCTGTGTACGCTTGTGTGGCCGACACTAAGCTCAGCATCACGTTTGGCCCATATGGTGCCTTTCTGAGGTGCCGAGGCGAAGCTCAGGGCCACAAACTGTCTCACAGCAGGGACGGCATGTTATCCTCTACCTCACCCACCCCTCCTCCTCCGTCACTCCACGCCCTCCAAGGGTCTCCCTCTGTGTGGTCTTCACATTCCTCCATTTACTCGTCTGTGCACTTCTCTCAGCCTGGCAGAGCTGACACGCATTCAGCAGGTAGAGAGCTTACAATTGGAATTTTAGGTGTATTTTTGAGTGGAAGTGCTTCGTAGCACAAAAGAAGATCCAGTTCTCGCATAAACACTTGCATTTGAAGTGAGAAGAATATGAATAATAATATCATTAGGTCTAACGTGCACACAAGGATGTCATTTGCCCCAGCAGCTTTCTTGTGCTGTCAACATTTAGAACCCATGAGATCATTTTAAAGGAGGCAGCGTACAGATTTTCACTCCGGGGCTCTTATTGTTTCTGCACAGCTTTATTCTGCTTTGAAACACAATCAGAAAATGGGAGCAATTACGTGTGATTACGCGGAGCTTTGGTTAACTCATCACCATGTCAACAACAAAAGGAGGTTGATTGATCAAACAGGCACAGGGCTGTATTTCTGGTCAGAGTTGGCAGCAAACAAAAAAAGTTTGTGACTGATTAAAGTGAAAATCCTAAAACAACAGGTCACGGATTAGGAGAACTCTGCAGCCAGCTGTGTCAGGCTGTGTATTGTAAGGATGCTTTCGGGGTCCAGGAAAATATTTTATCATGTAATGCAAACCTATTGTTTAGAATATGAGCCATAATGACATTTTATTTTCCACTTTTGTTACAAAACTAGGCTTTAGAATAGGTTTATAGCTGATCTGATCTAAATCCAGAGGGAAAGCAGAGCTCCATCTGCCACCTCAGTGTTAGTCTGTTTCTCTCTTTCACACATATCTATCAGTGTGGTAAACAAATAGTTAGAGGGAAGATTTCACAACAGTTAACAACTTAAAAGAGGAAAAAAAACCTGTTGTCATGCATGGGAAGTTTCTCAGAGTGGTGCTGTGTTTATAATGCATTTGGGAAACGGGATATTTCAGTGTAAAACTTTATTCTTAGTATTGCTCAGTTTCACATACCAACAGCTTTAATAATGAATCCCTTTGGTGACCTCAGAGCTCTGCGCATCCACGCCTCTCTCAGCACCTCCAAGTTGTTCGCGTTCCCCTGAATGAACAGCACCAAGTTTTCCATCCATCCCTGGAAGTGCACCTCGGCCACGGCCTGCACGAGTCGTTTATTCCAGAAGCTGCGCGAGTTCTGCGCCTTGAAGTCGGCAAAAATCTCCTGGCCACTTTCCGGCGCGCAACCGGGTTTCCCGTCGCCCGCGCGTAAACTCTCCTCGTCCGGCCCGAAGACCACAGCCAGCGAGGCTCCGGAGAGCTGGACGAGCCGCTGCTGCTGAGACATTTCCCTGCGACGCCTTCACTGCCTCCAGGAGGGATCTGTCATGACGCTAACAGACAGGAAGCCCCGAGAAAGATTAAAAGCGCGGCGGCTTTTAGCAGGCATTCCTCCAGCGCGCGTCTGGATCCTGCAGAGAGGATCCGACTGGTTTGCGTCGGCTTCCAGGGAGACGAGTGGAGGGGGAGGAGGGAGGAGGGCGGCGGGAGGAGGGGGGGGAGGGAGGAGAGGAGGAGAGGAGGAGGAGGAGGGCTCAGTCTGCTGCTGCTGGGACACACAGGTGGACCTCCCACCGACTCTTCACAGGTGCGTCTCTTTATGTAAAAAGGTGAAGATTTTGATTTTTTTTTTGCTTTTTTACCATTTAAAAGGAGCCACGACAAGAAATGTGACAAACTAACCCTGCATCAGTAACCAAAGCTCAGGTTCTTCTGCCAAGCAGGGACTATTCTGCAGACAGCAGTGAGACAGCCTCTACAGGTGATTTGCCTTCATTTGTCTCCTCAGGTGTAAGGTTGATTTAATAAAGATGAAACCAGCACTTCATGAAGGAATGCGTGTCACATGCCACCTTGCACACCAAAAACTTAAAAAATCCTAAGCAATCTGCACTAGGAGCAAAAGTGGGGATGACTCTCAGCTTCTCCCACACCAGATTTTAGCTCTGTATCTGTAAATCTGACAGAGTTATAGACGTTTTTGTGTTTGCTAAGGTGACTTTGCTATGGCGCCATCTTGAATTGGGTTAACTGACAAAGTAACAGCTGCTGGCGTACATCCAATAATTACTTTCTGAGAGTTTCATTAAATTCCATCCAGTATTCCAGATAAACACACACAATCCTAACACCATGACATATATGTTCATGTTAAGTTCAATTGCTTAAAAAAATACAACTGAATTTGTGATTTTGCTTTGGAAAACAGCAAACATTTAGCATTTTTTGCCTTCAAAACAATTAAGTGCCTGACAAGGTGTCATCACAGTATCAGCGTAACATTTAATGCTTCAAATTTAACACTAATGGTGTATAAAACGAATACGAGTGGCTCCAAAACTGACCCTTTGGCTACACAATAGTAGTAATAAGTAATACATTTTCCTTTCAAGCACTGAAATCTGTTTAGAGTTCATTTTCAAACGCAGCACGCTCAGACAGCCCAGCGTTACGACTTCCTTTTGCAGAAAGTTGTATTTATATTTATTCCATCCAGAGGAGACTGCTTATGACTACGAAAACAAAACTTAAAGCTTCTTTTTTTTTTCGAGCAACTCAGAGTTCACATTTAAAAGATTTGTGAATCTACACCCTCATGACAAGTTATTACCTCACATCCATCATTTAACGCCGCCGCCAAAACAAACTGCTTTATGTGACGTACGGCGATCTCGTGAGAAAAATAAATTCCCAGGGATTGTATTAAGATGGCAGAAGCTTGAGTTATTGCTTTCACAACAATGACTTAGCAGAAGAAAATGCTGGTTCAGTGAAAGCGCCTCAGCCACACATGTTTGCCACTAAAATGAGAACCATACCCTCCTGTGCTCCTTACCCCTGTAGGCCCAGTTTTTACTGACAGAGTCTGCAGCACACACACACACACCCACACACACACCTCATATATCACCGAGGGCCTGAGGCTTCAGTTTCAGGAGCACTCGGGCCCCTGAAAGGCCCGGGGCCAGTCCGACTCAGTGAGGTATAAAACCTTTGGAGGAACAGGATATTACGCTTCACCTCTGCCTGCACAGGATGAGTTATATACAGTCTGTTCCAGGAACGAAGGGAAACCCTGGATCTTTTTTTTTTTAACTTAATCTTTTCATGAGAAGTGGATTATGATTTTGAACATTACTAAGTCAATGACAATGATTGCAGGACAATGATTTGGGTTGGTTTGTCATATTTGAGAATCTGGCGGATTGAATCCATGATATTTAGACTACATTTGTTTTGAAACTTGATCTTCTCTGGAGGTGGTCTTTATCTTTTCGCTTATGGTTCAGTTCAGAAACTGCCATGATAATACAAAATTCATTATTTGTTTCATCAGTGATGACCTGCAACACTATATTCAAATGACACAAACAGTCCAAACCACAATACTACCACCACTGTGTTTCATAGAACGGTAAGAGTGTTTAGGCTGAAATGGAGTGTTTCACCTTCTTGAAACTTTTCTAACACAACATAAAGCGTGCGTTCTGTACCACACACATGTAAATGTAGCAAAACAATGTTAATGCTGTTTGCTTTACATGGAAGTCTGCAGAAATGCAGTCACTGTTTGTTTCCTCCAGATAAAAAAAATCTTGGCACCAACTTTGTTTAACCTGAACATTGAGACAATAGATCCTGGACCGCGCTTTTAAAATCTTCAAGCTTTTCCTTCCAAATGTTTAGTCTGCTCGTGGGACTGATTATCATGAAGCAAAGTTCACCAAGTTACCATAATGACATGAAATTCTGCACCCAAAGCCCTGGTTTTTAATTAGCATACACATGTCTCACTCCTGCTGCGTTCTGGAGCCGTTTCAAAGCAGGATCGGGTTTCTCTGAAGTCCCATCGACCTCGACTTGATCACATTGTATATTTTCCATATGATAATTTCAGCGAATCACAATGCCGAGCCTAACCTATGTGTGTGTACATACAAACTAAAACATCTGGTCCTGCTAAAGCAGCTTGGCTCTTGGGACTAACAGCCCCGCAAGGCTTTCCCGTAACCCCAGAGCTGGGAATAAATACGACCCAATCATTCCTAAATCTAAACACGATTCCTGCATGTGTGCCTATACGTTTGAACATATGAGTAATAACTTCTGCATGGGGAAAAGCTTCACTTCTACAAGGCATATCTGCATTTTGGTTGAGGACTGTCACCTCTTTGTTTGGGTTGGGATGGCGATGAGACATTTGGTTGCAATGGAGGAAACTGAAAGGGTCAGTTCTGCATCACGTGGGGCAGGTCAAAGGTCACTGGCTGGTTGGATGCAGACTGTTTGTTCAGTAACCTCACCTTCCAGGTAAAACAAACAAGATGTAATATCTTACTTAGGTTTAAAGTTACTGTAATGAGAGTTTTTTAAACTTCGGATGATATTCCTTTCTCAGCTAAGCTAACCATTTTTCTGTAAAAAAAAAACTATAAACTTTCCAAAATAAAGTCCTAGGATTCCTTGACTTAATGCATATCGCCCCTCCTTTCATGCCAGAGTTTTAGACTTTCTGTATGTTGACAAATGAGAAAGTTGTAGCAGTTTTGATCAAACCTCATGCAATATTGTGAGACGTCACCTTCAGAGTATGTTTGCGGATGACTCTCAGCTACAGCCACACCAAATTTGATTATAATATATGTAAAACTGGCTGAGTTACAGCCATTTTTGTGTTTGCTAAGGTTGCGTAGTTATGGCGACCATCTTGAATTGGGCTGACTTCAAAGGTTAATGAGTTGTAGGTTTACGTCCAATAATTGCTTTCTGCAAGCTTTAGTTGTTCATGAGAAGCTTTGCTAACAGGCAAAAACATCATGGCCCCTTTGTCTTCACCTGCGGGCGATAAATATTAAACTATTTTCCAAGGATCATCCAGGTGGCATACAGCCAGGAAAGGTTGAGAAAATATTTTCTTGGCTTAATAACACATTTCTTTGTTAATCGCTCTGTTGTTAGTTTTTTTTTTTTTTTAAAGAATGCGTTTTAATCTTTACGCGTGAGCGAACATGTCTTGCCATCAGTCAGGCCCCTCTGTTATTATGATTTCATTATTTCAGAGCTCCAGCATGGCAGCAGAGATCAAAGGAGGGCTGCTTTACTGTGCTTTGTGTCTCTGAGCTGCCTGTAGACGTTTAAAGCAGCGATGCATGAACGCCTGAGAGCTTCAGGCCACAAATCAGAGCACATCTTAAGTGAAACCTGCAGCAGCGGCTCACTTCACACACTCAGCAGGCAGCCAGACGAGCATAATGACAGTGGTTTTACCATAAAACATGATTACTTAAGTCGGGACTATAATTGAGGCGTGTTGTTTTTAAGTCAATGACAAAACAGCAATATAGCAACGCTGCTGGAGGAGGAGCTGCTTTCATGCTCTTTGTATCGCCTGCCGCCAGAAGGTGGGCGATAATGTTTTTCCCCCATCTCCACTTTTGAAGCCAACCCATATCAAGATGGCTGCCACAGTCAACTGACCTTAAAGAAACAAAAGTGGCTACAACTCAGTCAGGTTTACAGATTTGAAGTGGTAGTAGCTGAGAGTCATTCGCATACTCTGAGGATGAGAGCGTGCATGGCGTTACTTTCAAAGTTTTACCAAAACGACTACGACGCCATCATTTCTTATCATAAAATGATCTTGGACTGAAACTCTGGCCTGAAAGGCGGCGGGCGATATGCATTTCTCCAATGCCGTTTAACTTTAGGGGATTTTTTTGGCAAGAAGAAAAACAAAGAAGAGAGAGATTGAAAGTTCCTAGCGTGTTAGAAGGTGGTGACTGATAAATGACACCAGCATCTTCATGATGAACACACACACACACACACACACACACCCTGTGGACATGCTGAAGATCACAGCTATGTGAAAGATGTCTCCAGCTGCACTTTGAGGTCATATGAAAGCAACAAAGGTCCACTTCCTTTGATTTAGTCTTTCTTGTATAGTTTAGGGAACTGAGGCATGTTGGCAGGTGTAACAGACTCTCATCAGACACTAACCACCCTAAAGCCATAACGCTGTGTTCTTGTCTGGTAGATTTATCGCCCCAAAAAGTGACAGAGAGCAGAAACAACAGAGCAGGGATGCTGGAGAAGCTGGTTTAAATGTAAAGCTTTTTAAAATGTAATAGAGGTAAAACACAGAACTAGTGAAGTTCAACTTACGGGGAACCATGAACATGAACCTACAAACAAATGTAAAACATTCCCAAATGTTTTCTGACTTTTAGCTTGTTAAATGAAAAACTATAAACATCTTTTCTTTGATTATAGAGTATGTTTAACACAATGATGCCTGTGTGTCTGTTGGATGTACGTCTACAACTGATTAACTGTTATGGTCATCCCAAATCAAGATGGCTACTGAAGCTAATCAAAATTCTGTTAATTTTACAGATATTGATCTAAACTTTGGTGTGGTTGTAGCTGAGAGTGATCCCCATCACATCATCTAAGCAATAATATATCCCACAAGATCTTTGTTTTAAAACTTTGGCATCAACCCTCTGTGTCTGTTAGCAAAATACCTCATGAACCACTTGATGTATTTAATTAAAACTCTAAGAAATTCATCACTGGATGTTCATCTTTAACTGATTAATGTTTGGAGTCAACCTGATTTAAGATGGCTGCCACAGCCAATGCAAAAATGGCTTTAATACGGTTGATTTTACAGCTACTGAGCTAAAATTTGGCCAAGTCAAAGCAGACTTTTAGTGTCATGATTGAGCATCTTAAGATGTGTTACAATTTGCTGACAATTTCTCCATCACGCCTCTCGTCTGTTTCGGTTTTTTCTACATAATAAAAGCCCAACATGTCTGCCTCAGCTTTTATGTTTCCCCTCCTTTGTCATAAACCTTTTTTTTTTTCAGAGCACATCTAATATTAGCCACATCAGCAGAATAATGAAGTCCACTAACATCAAGGCTCGTCCTGGTCTGTGATGTGTCACGTGTCACCAAATTAACATCCAGGCAGCCACAAACTAAATTAAAGCAGGACCTAAAGCTTTGAACGGAGGGAGCAGACCCCGAGCGTCTCCATGGTGATACAACATCAAAGACGTGTACAGCATGTGAGCTTCATTAGGGGACAATATTACTGTTCTCGGGCCAAGGAGGACATACGGAGTAACACATACTCTTACTGTGAGACATGCAGGGACACTGAGCGCACAGTTAGAAGGAAGAGTCTGTTTCCTCTGTTTCCAGCAGTTAGTGTCAAAAATGCAGGAAGTGGCTCATAGTGGCTTTCTGTCTGCTTTTAGAGCTGAGAGACAGGAAGACATGCTGGACAGGCAGCTGGAGGACACATCAGGGTTAGAGAGAAATATTTAGGGTGTGTTTGATTGGTTCTCCTTACAGGGCGCGGTGAATGTGTTTATTATAACCAGAGTTGTCACGCTCAGAGTATGTGTTGTGAATGACTCTCAGCTACCACCACATCAAGTTTGAGCTTAAAATCTGTTAAATTGAATGAGTTATAGACATTTTTGTGTTTGCTAATGTTCAGCTGTGGTGGCCATCTTGAATTGGATTACCTTAAAAAGGTAATGAGTTATAGATGTATATCCATTGATTACATTCTGAAAGTTTCATTAAAATCCATCCAGTGGTTCATGAGATAATTTGCTAACAGACAGACAAGCTTGACTCCAACAATTAATGCTATAGATTTTAACAAAGCTCTTCAACAATCAGTTAGTGCTCAGAATATGTGTTGAGAATCAGTCTCAGCTACAACCACACTAACTTTCAGCTCAATATTTATAAAACTGGCTGAGTTACAGCCATGTTTGTGTTTTTTAATGTCAGTTAGTTGTGGCCGCCATCTTGAATCAAGCTGACTCCAAAAGTTAATCAGCTGTAGATGTACATCCAATAATTACTTTCAGCGAGATTCTTCAAAGTTTCTCCAGCGGTTCGTGAGATATTTTGCTAACAGACAGGAACAGAAAAACACAAACACGGGCAAAAACATTCTCATTGCCTTTGCCTTTCAGCAGCGGGTGATAATGAAAATAGTAAACATAGGTGTTTGCATGTTAATCAAACAAAACCAGGCCTTCAATTTGACTTGGTTGGACTTTTTTCACCTGCTTGAAAATATTCCCTCTGTTCACCACGCTCCCTTTCAAACACACCCCCACTTTGTGGCTTTTGAAGGTGTGTTAACCCATGTCTCTTCATAACCTATCATGCAGTTTTACAATGGAAACGTTTCGGGTTTTTTTACAGTTTGCAAGTTCCTACTAGCAGTTGTGCCTTCCCCCTGTATCTGACTGAGTGACAGATCCTCCTGAGGGGCAGCATTTAGGGAATATCTGCTTTTGCAAGTTTTCTGCAAGTCCTGAAGTTGTTGTGCTGATCGAGGGGCAGGAAACGCCCCAGAGATGCACTGTAAAAAAAA
>JAOXNZ010000105.1:19643273-19653872 GCA_028566095.1 Kryptolebias brasiliensis
GCTTTGTGTTTAAAATGAATTCTAAGCATGTGCAACAAAGGTCAGTTTCAAAGCCTGTGAAACATCCTGTTTAAAATAAAAGCAGTATGGTTGATGGAAGCATGTGGTGAACAAAGAATTAAAGCATGTGACATCCCACATGTGATGACTTTAGGGCATGAATTGCCATCCGTGAGTAGGAATGTGCTAAAAAGTAAAAGACGAGCTAAAAGCCCTCAATTAAAGGTGGAAAATAAAGGCTGAGCTGAAATCCGAGAGGATTAACGTGGAGCAATCTCCCACTACAAGCGTTTAAAGAGGGAGATCTGGTACAGAGCAGTGTAAAGTTAGATGTAAGCTCTTTCTCAAGTTTCTTTTTTTAATAATAGGGATTGGGACAATATTTTAGTATGGAACCACTGGTGAAGGCAATGTTTCAAGCTATTTTTACTGCTTGTTACAAATGACATTTTATCCACTTGTAAAAATCTGTACAATTTTGAAGTTTTGACTGTGTTACTATGTGAATGTACTGTCTGTGTACTGAGCATATACAGATACGGCTTAATAGGTTTGGATATCATAAAAGTTAATTTATTTCAGTAATCCAGTTAAAAAAGTGAAACTTGTACATTATATAGACTCATGACACAGAGAGTGATATATTTCAAGCGTTTGTCTAATAGATTTGATGATTATGGTTTACAGCTAATGAAAAGCTAAAATTAAAATTCTCAGAACATTATATTAGTACATAAGATCACTGAAGAAAATGATTTTTAATACAGAATGGTGGCCTACTGAAAAGTATGACCATGTACTGTACAGTATATGCACCCAATACTTAGTTGGAGCTCCTTTTGCATGTTACTGCTTCAGTGCAGGTTGCCAAGTCCTGCTAAAGAATGAAACCAGCATCTCCATAGAGCTCGGCAGCAGAGGGAAGCATGAAGTGCCCTAAAATGTCCTAGTACTTGACTTTCCTGGACTTTACACTTTCCAAAACCCCGTGGACCAACAGCAGTAGATAACATGGCTCCCCAAATCATCACCAACCATGGAAACTTCACTCTTGGCCTCAAGCAGCTTGGATTGTGTGCCGCTTCACTCTTCCTTCAGACTCTGAGACCTTGATTTTCAAATGAAATGAGGACATTGGGCCACAGGTGATAAGGTACTAACTATTGATAATTGTTTAACAGAACATCACTTCAAAATGACCAGACTATCCCTTCAAAAATGAAGGAGGAATTAAGTCAATAGTTACTTAGAAGCAGGCCATTTTAAGCACAAATTCTCTCCATCTTAAACAACTAATACCTAAAACTATTTATTTTGGTTTGAATGAATGCCTTACTGTAAACTTTTACACTGCATCACATTTGCATCAAATGGTTGTTTATAATGAAGACTGTCTGTGTTGGAGCATGTTTTATGAACTGTAAATTTCAAAATGGACTATGTTGGACATATTCAATTCATATAACTATCCTATACAAAAGTATTGCAAGTATAAAAATCTGTAACAAAGGGATTGCTTAAACAGATATAACATTTTTAAGGTTTGACTTATTTTAGAAGATTTGCTCCTAAATGGGGCAATGAGTAGTTGTTAGCTTGACTCCTTCATGAAAGTTTCTACCTGATTCTCCAAACTGAGATCGCGCTGACTGATGTCTAATGCAGGTAAGATACTGATTACTCATGAATAATGTACAAAATACAACTTAGAAAAAATGTAAGCTATCCCTTTAAGATAATTGTAACTGTTATAAAATGTCTACATCTAACACTAAATGAACGATTTTCATCAGTTTGGTCAAAATTCATGAAACCTTATGTTTTAGACCAAAGCTCTTGCTAACTGACTCTTTGATGAACTGAGCATTTCTAATGTTTATTACCATGTCAGACAACATTAATAACAAGAGGCTGATTTGCAAACTCTCTATGGTTTATTAGACTTTCTTGTCTGCGTTTTGCACTTTGCACAAACTATTATCCCAGGACTGTCTCACCACAAGAAACACGCAGATTGAACAACAAATAACCTGAACATTTCCAAAGCTGATACTTGCTTCACAAACCATGTAGAAATGAACCACTGCAGCATTTAAACAACGCCCGGAGAAGAAGAATGGAGAAGAAGTAGCACGCCAACAGACAAGGGAGGAAAAGTAACATGCTTTTAAAGACAAAGCAGCCCTGGCTATCTTCCAGCACTGCAGCAGACTCACACATGTCAGCATGGATGTGGATGCAACAACTCATGCATCCAAGTGTTTCTCATCCTAAGCTTGCATCAAAGTAAAGCTGCTGTTTTTAATCATGTTACATCGAGCTTTATGATAACAGAAAGCCAAAGGCAGGATGTAAATGAGGAGTCATGTGTTCTCATTTAGCCACTAGGTTTCTGGAGGGAGCTGGTTCTGTGAAGTGTTAGGGCTGTGTTTCTGTGCTGTGCTAGTTGTGTCTGCCTCAGGGCGTCTAAAGTTACACTCGCTCTCAACAACTGCACTGTTTTAAATGCAAACACACTCCTTTTTTTTCCCCTCGGCAAGCGCTGTTGTACCGGACAAAACTTTCTGAACGCAAAGGCAGCTAAGGGTGATTGCTCAGAGACTTAACCTAGCAACACAAGTGCGACCGCTTTGTGATTCCTAACAAGCCGCTGTGTCTCAAGAGAGTCATGTGTCTCCGAGGACGTTTGTAGGAGTGCGTATTCATTTACAACTAAACAACAAAAACAATGCCCATATGTACATATAACCTGAACAAATACAATTATAAAATCCCCAAACTCACAAAATAATGTCATCTGTGCTCCTTTTATTCACATTGTAAATGTGCAGAGCACTGTCGACCGTCACCTTGCATCACTCAGAGAATAAAAGAGTGAAAAAAGCACGCTTCCTTCCTGACTGACAGCATATGCAGCGTTTCATGTGTTACTCAGAACACATGAGAGTTTCCTTCATTCATTCAATGAGCATTTCCTGTCTGCGCGGCGCTTAATGTCACGTAGCCTAACACGCGAAACATAGAACTACATAAAAGGATAAACAGTGACAAAGACAAAGATTTATGCAGGTGTCAATAAACCGAATGTACTTCAGAGAACTGGATCACAGTGCGCAAGAAGAAGCACTGAAAAACTTTTAGAGGTTAGGACGGTATGAGCAACAAAAAAGGCACAATTATAGCACAGCTAGCACAGTAGTTCAAAGAAAAAAAAAGATGTGTAAAGTTAAAAGAAGTTACAACGTTATCTGCAAAACTGATAGAAAACAGCATGTGCAGAAATATGGACGCCCAGAGTAACAAAAGGGACAAAAAAGGGGAAGTAAATGCGTTAAAAAACAACAACAGGACAATAGCCTGAAAAGACATAAAATGACTATGTTTGGGGCTGATGTCTTCAGTAATTTAGTAATAACACTTGCTTCCTTTTACAGCACTCTAATCAGCTAAATCCAGGGTGACATAAACAGAAACAACAGGGGTTAAACCTCTCTGTAGACAGTCCATCTGCAACAAGACAATACACCCCAGGGTGAACACTCCTCGTCGCCTTCACCTTGTCTGTCCTCCGAAGGAAACCCCTCTATTTTAGGCAGGATATCCTTAAATGGTGCTGGTGGCCATTTTGCTTTGCCTTCCTCCAGGCTCAAGGAAACGCTGGCTGCAGTAATCGTTCGCAGGGCGAGCACCCGGGTGTCATGTCTAAGGTGACTGGGAGCTGCTGTAACAAAGTGTTGCCACAGCAGCAGAGGCTGCGCACACACACACAGACACACACATGTATGGGATGCCTTTCGCAGATGCAGGCAGAGCATCATCAGCCAATGGCATGGGGACCTTAGAGGCTTGTAAATTATCTTCCATGCCTAGACTCTTCTAAACAAAGGATCCCCTATGTGGGCTTTTTTACTCCAGCCCTACGCACAGGGACTGGAGGAAAGCTGTGGAGCGGACACTGTGCACATGCTGGATCTGGATTGCAGCAAAACAACTCCATCACCTCTGAGATATTAACCCCTAAATGCCCTATCCTTTCAATTGAGTGACTTTAGTTTAATTGGCTGACGTAAAACGATCATCTTAGCAAATCTTTAGGTTTTAGACTGTTTGTTGGACAAAACAACAAAAATTCAACTTAAGCTCCTTCATACTTTATAGCACTATTCAGTCCATTAGGCAGAAGCTAGCATCACATGACACTAAGTCTGACCAGCATGCGTTTCCTTTCCGCCGACACTCATTGAGTTTTAATGCATGTGATTGCTGATAAGGAAGTGTTGAAGTCTGTATTTTAGTTATGAAGCAACCTTTATTATGTCATGCTTTTTCAGTTATCCCATACAGGTGACGTGTGTGGCACACATTTTTCTTCAGTTTCTTTAATTACCATGTAATTAGGATATGCTTGAGACTGTATTGGGAGCAAGAAAATTTTGCATCCCTACTGCTCAACAACTTTTCCCCTCATTCTTCCTTATCTACCTTCAAAGGCTTTTTTTTGTTTTAAATTTTCAGAGCTAAAAATCCGTAGAAAAAATAAAGATGTAGCATTTCTTGAAGGAATGCATATTGCCCACTGCCTTTCATGCCATAGTTTTAAACCAAGATGGTTTTATGATGAGAAGGAACAGACTTACAGCAGATGTAGATGTACATTCAGTGATTACTCTCTGAGAGTTTCAATAAAGTTTCATCAATGGTTCATCAGATATTTTTCTAGCACAACAAACAAACACACACACACAAGCAAAAACATCATTGCCCAGTCGCCTTCTGTGGCGGGCAATAAAAAGAGACAGGAAGACGAAAAGCATAAAACAATGACAAAAGGTTATGAAAGGGTAAAGCAATGACTCTTCTCAGAGGCAACTACGTGGCCAAGAAGCTGGGGTCACATGAGGACGAGGCAACACAAAGTGTGGTAAGAGGCAGAGCCTGACTTTAACACTGCAGCAACCAACCTCAACCGTGGGCCTGGACTGTGTCGCAGGGAGAGTGCAAGCGCAATGATAAGAAGTTTAATTTGCTTCCAGACGGCAATAAACACGACTGATCAATAAATAATCAATAGGCCTGAAGGATAAACAAAAACATGGTTTAGATAAAGGAGGACTTGGACACACTGTTGCATGTTACAGTTCATTTACAGTACATCCAATTTTGGACAATTTTAATGCAGGAGTATAAAGTTTCAAACACTCCAGTGTAATTTCAGAAACCAAAAGTGCACTGCGTTCACCAGTTGTCTGTTTTTGTCACGGTCCAACACTTTACTGTCAGTCAGTTAGTCAGTTAGAGGCTTCCAACTTATCACAGTGAAACTCCTGCACGGTGTGGCTGCACAAATATGTGGTTTCATAGCAAAGATTTTCAAACCCAACGCCTTGGAGTTAAGCCAGAAAATGTCTGTTAGCATTTACATGATCACTGGCTGAAATAAGTCGTAGAATCTTGGCTTTTCCAAAAATCTACTTTTCTTTAGGATGCCTGTGACCTCAGACAACATTGTAAGGTATTCCCAGTTTTAATCACAAAATTGATTCATGCCTAAATCATCCAGGGACAATAGACATTTTTAAGTCAATGCACAGCCAACCGAAGAGCATCACACACCAATGAATCAATAACAGCCTGACAGACAGTAATGGATGCACAATACACCCACTTACATCTGTGGTAACATTTTATTGCTAAAGAAACAAACCACGGCACAAATTAAAGCACATTAGGTTCTTGAGAAAAGGTGATTAAAGGAGATCTTCCTGTCAAGTTAGAAAAGTGAAAAAAAAAAACCTTGTAAAAAAGTTCAAGTCTTACCTGACTTATTGTATCTAAAAATGTTCACATCCCTGTCCGAATTCAAATGTGTAAAACACACATGCTTCTTGGTGTGAAACACTGTGACAGTTACAATCGGGCTCTGCTCTGAATGGGAGGATGACAGGTAGTCCAACAGGTCTGACATTATTAACAGGTTACACCAACACAAACAATGATTCAAGCCTAAAATCCACACCTACTAACTGCTACTGGGTTAGTCAGCATGCACTTTTGAGGTTTTTATCCACCTACAGTGGTTGATAATAATAATACAGAGTAAACTGATCTCATCAGTGACAGAACGGTCTTGTGCACAAGTTTTAAACCACACCTTATTTCTTTGTATTTTGCTTCCAATGAGCCAGACCTTCTTGTGAAGTGGTCTTGAGCAACAGATATCCAGTCTTTCTGAAGGTCTTTCAAAGTTTTTCTTTTGATACTGTTTTTCCCTCACAGTTTTAAAACCACATAAAACTGGCCTGAGAACTATTCAAACAACAAAACGCACTTAAATTCACAAAAAAGACAACTTCAAGACAAACCTATTTCAAATCACATCTTTGGGCTCTTTTTACAGCTTGAAGCAAAGACATTTTCCCCCCATCTCTTTAGTTGTACTTGAAAAATAATATAACATTTTGACAAGAATAACAATGTGGTTTTATTCCACCAAGGTGACTTCTAGATATGTTTTAGTCAAAGAGTTAGAACATCTGAACACAGCCTGCTGCGATTCTTTGAAAAATATAGAGTAAACCGGACAAAAGAATGACAAACAAAAACAAAATCTCAAAGGTGAACAATGTCTGAATCAGAATAACAGGATAGTAGCATTGCAATGTTGGTTGTGTGACTTGAAAGGGATGTCCTTCCAGAAATAAAAAAAAACTCAAGACCAGACAGTACTTGAAAGATTCATCTCCATTCAGTTGTTAAATTTTAAATAGCTTTTGCCATTTAAACATTTTGCTACAGAAAAAATTATATTTCATGCCTCCTAATCTGTCTGATCTTTGGTATTTTTTTATGTAGATGCAGCTTGAACCTTTGAGACACGTAGCTGGTAACTAAGTGACTTCAGATACAATTTAAAAGAAGTTCTTTCTTTCCCAAGTTGTGTGTCGACAACATGGTTAGATCCTTGAGTTTTACCTTTTAATGCTTGAATAGTTCATATGTCAGAGTTTTTTGACTTAACAACAAAGAAGTCCATGTTCACATGGAAACATGGGTTTTCCAAAATAATAATGCTTTTGCAATTCGAAAAGTATCATTGGCACCATTCCTAGAAATGTCTCCATCCACATGGAAACAGCAAAAATGACCCGAAACATTGTGAGTCAAGTATGTACCCTATCTTATTGTTCATCACTCTGCTTTTACAGTATATGTAGGTTTTGATGTAGTTAAGCAGCTAGGTTCTGTTGCATCTGCAGCCCAAACACAAGACTGGAATCTGTCTTTATTATTATTTTGTTGTTACTTCTTGGGTCGTAGGTTATTTTAGAAGTGGGGCTATTACATCATTGCTTTCAAAAAAGTTGTGTTTTGTTTGCTACTCAAAAATGCAGTACTGGGACTCCTAAAACATTGTTTTCATGTGGGCGCAAGACTGAAACAATAAAAAGTTTTCACATGGACAGCCACTAAAGATGTTTGGATACAAGGACAAGACTGAAAATACACAAAAAACCAAAGAAAGTTTGGAGTACTATTACTCAAATCAATAAAAGAATTACAAGAAAGGCTACCTCCTTTGAAGTACATGGACAAGTATATGGCAAAATGATTCAAGATTTGTGTACAATATTCTATGGCACATGAAAACAGGCTTCTGTCTAACCATACTTTACTTCTCAAACCATTCCTCCTCCTTCACCTTCTCCAATCCATCATTCACAAATACTCTGTACCTACAAACAATATTGCACTGCACATTTTATTTTTTTCATCTCTTTAAGTGTCCCACATGTTTCTTCTCTTAAACAAACATCCCAGCTCTCATTAGGAACGTGTATTCTGGACATTAATCACCCTAAAGTACAGCTGACATGTGCAGCAAGCGAGGTAAAGGAAAGTTGTTCTCCAACACAATCATAAAGTGTCTCTGACACATGCAGAGGCTGACCGACTGGAGGTGGATCTGTGCCAAACAGGAATGGTGCCAAAGCTTGTCATTACAGCCATCACTGTAGACACAAATGTAAACTTGTCTCTCATTTGCATGGGAAAGCTTCAGATATTTTTCTTCAGTATTTTTCCTCTTCTTCTGTTTGACTAAAGTTGGGACATTTTACTTATTACATTTAGAGATGTGGATAAAGCCAGTGGTACTAATTGGGGTTGAATTTGTGTAGGTGTGTGTGTTTGTTAAAGGGTGATGAAATGAGTGCTAACAACTATGGGAAAATGGGAAAACGTGACACTGTGCTTGGACCTGCCTCTGTGCTGCTCATCTTGTTGAAGCATGCTCAACCTGTCCCACAATCACACACTCAAACACCTATTTGCGCAGGTCAAAGGGCAAAAGACCAACTCACACAACTGTTTAGAGACCGACAAGTAAATCTTATGCAAAGAGAAACGTTGTGAAAGTTAACTTTCCTCAAAGGGAACCTTGAGACTAAAGTCTGAGTTACCTTAGAGGGAATGTTGTGAAGACAGCAAAGCCTGTTCACATGTCACACCAATCTGTTTTCCAAAGGAGCACCTGCAGATTTAGAACTGTGACTAAATGCCTTTACGGTGACTCTGCACAGTTCTTTGCACAGTCCATACACACAAACAACAATAGATGTTTATAGTTTTCACACTACCTATATATTTATTGCCAATGAGTGGGGTTATTTTAAGGACAAAGTTGATACTCACCCACAGTTTCATGTCACATACAGATTATGTAATGTAAGAAACTACAATAACACTCTTTGAAGGACATGTTCCACACCACAATCTAAATCCACACAGACTCAATTTAGGGGCAGACAGTAATTTGTTAGCATAAGGAAGACATGGGTTGTGATTCCTTTTTTTCTACAAATGGAGGGACATGTTCACATCAGGTTTGTGTCTCCAGCCAGTTCAGACTTCACCAACCTATGTGAAAGGGTTATTTAGTTTAAAGTTACCAATTAATCTAACATGAATGATTTTGGTCTGTGGGATGAAACCAGAGTGAAGATATGCGTGCACGAGGAGAACATGCAAACGCCACATAGAAAGGCCCCAGCCAGGTTGTGAATCTGCAAACCACCGCTCTGCCGTGTCACTGCAAACTGGTTTCAGATTTGTTTGAAACCCATTCTAAAAAAATGGACCTAGTGTGTTTGTAATTCTAATTTTCTACTATCAATTTGTGAAGAATGTACACTAGCCAAAATAAATTTTGTAAGGCTGAATCCCAATTCACATCACCTACCACCCCCTGCATTTTTAGTGTTCATGCCAGGGGTTAGGGGTGTCCCATTCCAATCTAGCTGTTCAAAAAGAGATTTTTTAATGGCTTACACCTAATCAAGGGGTTTGAGGAGTTCTAGAGAAGAAAGTCACATAAGTAAATATGTTCCCTGGTAAAAATATTTGATTGTCAAAACAATTCGTCTAGTTTAATATATTAATATATTTTTTTAATTTGGTATCACATAGTGAATTATCCATAACAAGCATATAAAATAGCAATGTGTCCAATAAAAATATTTTACTGTCCCAACAATAACTATATTATTCAGTTTGATGTATTTTGTTGTATTACATTAGATGTGATTGTTGATCTTCTAACGTCTTCTAAAACACACACACACACACACACACCTATAAGGCCTTGAGATGTTGTGTTGTGGAGTTTTACTGCGAAGGGTTAACAGAGAAAGGTGAGCAGGTCCATCAGTTTGAGTAAACACTGATACACAAGCACACACAGAGACACAAATCTGCACACAAACATGAAGCAGGATGGGGGCCTCAGACTCTCTCACAATCAGACAGGAAAAGGCTTACTTAAGTCGGTACTATTGTAAAATGCTGAGTAGACATGTTGGTTGGATGACCACAAGTGTGTGCATGTATGCACTGGTATGCATGCAAGCACATGTGTGTTTGCATACATGCATCAAGACTTCAGCAGTGCATTGAAGACTCCCTTTACTGATTAATAACAGACAGAGCAGCAGGAGTAATATTTGGTCAGAGGGAAAATTTTACATTATAAAAAAATAAACAAATGTATTCATCTTGGCCACTCAGAGAGCGGTAGTCCTGTGAAGAGGTTTTTCCAAAGCAACAAATGAATGGAGTGAGAAGTTCTTCAGGTGTAAAACTTATATTCTGTATTAGGCAGGTTGAGATTGTTGCACCTATTAAGCTCTGGTTTCTCCAAAAGGAGGTTCATTGTGTGCCCTTGGCAGGATTTATGTGGCATTTCTTTCAAAGGGGCAAAGTCAGGATTTCTTTTCACCTTGAGAAACCAAGTGGCACGACATCAAAGCTTATCCAGGGACTTAGAGCCTCACAACTCTCAGATGTAAAAAAACTAAGAGGGCTCAGCAGAGAAGCATTAGTGGCACCAAAGTGTAACAAATACCTTGCAAAATTACAAAAATATTGTAGTAAAACACATACCAACTGCCATATGGTTTTATACAACTCTGCATTGCAAATACAAGATGGCTGATTGTGTGTTTAAGCAAACTACAGCAATGTGAAGCTCTCCATTAATGATTGTCTCCTGGTTTTTATGTGAGACTGCAACACATCACATCTGCTCAATTGAATTTTGGCCAA
>JAOXNZ010000105.1:19692899-19712541 GCA_028566095.1 Kryptolebias brasiliensis
ACTAAAAAAAATTTTTTTTTTTTTATAATTTTATTTATTTTTTAAAACATTTAAAAAAAAAAAAAAAAAAAGATTACATTCTCAAAGCCTTCAGAAAGTTTGTGTTGGAGAAAAGGAGCCATGTGATGATACCAACTCAACTTTTCTGTTTCCATCAGCATGTTTCCATTTTAAAACCCCAATCCCTTTTTAGCCATCCCAGAAAGGAGTAATCTGTAAAAGCATGTGGGTTTGGAGGAAAAGTTTCACTGTGCTTTCCCCAATGAACAACATACAAGATTTAGGTCATTCTAAAAAAAAAAACAAAAAAAAAAAAAAAAAGGAAAAGAAATTGAGGAAGGGAGTGGATTTGTTTTGAGAATTGAAAAATAAAAGTGCTTCAATGCATGTCCAAGACCCGGTCAGACTCAGACCGGCACAGAGATGGCAGTATCTGGAATGTTCCAGAGATTTGATGTGCGACGC
Source organism: Kryptolebias brasiliensis (assembly GCA_028566095.1). Lineage (NCBI taxonomy): Eukaryota > Metazoa > Chordata > Actinopteri > Cyprinodontiformes > Rivulidae > Kryptolebias > Kryptolebias brasiliensis. Next base: position 19,693,365 of record JAOXNZ010000105.1, read on the forward strand.
TACATTGATCCAGCTCTGTTAGAGACCCACTAGAGGTAAAACAAAAGGAAATTTCAAACAAACCCATAAGCAAAAAACAAAACAAAAAAACAAGTCAGATCTGTGTAGACTCCAGGTGAGCTTCTTGTGAGTCTGTATATCTTAGTCCTGCTCATCTAAAGGTGTACACAACAGAGTGGTATGCTCCAGGTCCCTTCTTACATTTAAAGAAGTCGGTACAAACAGTCTGGTCCTGGAAAATAACAGTGAGAAGAAAACAGGAAGGTGGGGCAAGTGGACAGAAGATAGAGTCACAGAAGGACAGAGGATCAGTCTGGGATGAAAAGGACTGCGTTCCCAATACTGTTACTTTTCACTGTCTGTCACTGTTTGTGTGTACATGAGCAGAACAAGCAATGAAATGAACTTGCTGTCAGACATGGAGCACCTCCATACTGTATTCCTCTGTCTCTGTGTACTGGGAGGAGTTTGTGTCTGACTGGGTGGGGGCCAGCATCTCCTTGCTGTCCATACTCGGCTCCATGAGAGGCGGCTTCTCCAGCGCCAGCTTTTTACACGTGTCTGGCCGGTTCTGTACATATATGACGCGGTTGTATGCCTTGAGTCTTTTCCATAGGTGAATGTAGACTTTGCACTGGACGTACATAAAAACCAGTCCGCCTGTAAAGCCGATGGCCACCACCACGAGCTTGGTCCAGAAAGACCATTCCAGGAGTCCTGAGGGACAGAGAGGAGAGACAGAAAGAGAAACATGTGCACGAGTCAAACACAACCAGACAGCAAAAACAAAAAGCACATGGGAATAAATTAGAGTAAAAGGGTTTAGAAACATCATAAAATATGTTTGTACTCAGGTTCTGAAGGTAAAAAAAAAGACAAAACGAGGAAACACAAAGAAAATGAAGGTTTGGTAAACTATTGCAAGCCTAAAGCATGTGAAACAAACAGCTCAAATTTGAGCTGTAATACCAATTGAAAACCTGTATGGAGAGCCAAAAGTGCCACAAAAAATGTCTGTTTTAGAACCACATTTTTATTTGATTTAAAATTTGGAACTAAACAATTTAAGAAATACATAATTAGGTAAATATGTTAAACTATTATTTCCTTTTTACCTAAAGCATATATATTCAGTTAATTATTTTGTGGTTTGTGTTGCAGTGCATCACAAAATGATTTTTATTGTCACTATGGCTTGTTAATTGAGACTAAAATCTGATTGTTTCCCCTGTACAGCAAGTCAAGCCCAATTGATCCCTAAAAAATGGGTCGCTCGTCAACAAACTCAATTCATTAGGTGGCAATATTTATCATCGTTTGTTTTATGTATAATGAAGCTGCCAACAAAAATTTAGTTAGTGCTTCTATAATCTGAGCATGGTCTAGAATGTCCTTTACCAATTTATAAGAGAGCTCATACAAAACCACCATAAAGGAGCCGCCATGTTTTGAATATAGGCAGATCAGCATTAGCCCCGCCCTCTACAACTGATAAGACAAATTCACGATGCACTGCAGCACAAAACCATGAAATAATAAAACTATTGACACATGGTTCAGTTAAATTGAGTTCATATATTGATAATATTTAATGATGTTTATTTATTAAAAATTTGGCACCTTTTGCCTTCCATAAGCTGTTTATGTAGTACATTGTGTAGTGTACAATTATTCTGCAGCAATAATGTATTCAATGTGCTATGTTTATCCAGAAACTATAAATTATGAACATTTTAGCTTTTACAAATATTCCACCTTTTACACAATTGCAGATAAATTTTACTGTACATGTTTATTATCTATTGCCTCCAGGAATAAAGTAAAAATCTCTGAAACTCAAAACATGAGACATTAAAAATTCTGTTATTTTGTAATGCAGTTCTGACTAATATTAGAGTTGTGAACCCTTTACACTGGTGCCACTTTTTTAGTGAAAAACCAGGCAAATGCAAAATTGTTAGGCATCAGAATATTTCCATATTCAATAAAAATGTGGCTTCATTCATAATCAGACTGGGAACTTTGTTAAAACACCACTTTCCATCCTTTGTCTCTGCTTCATCTCTGCAACATCCCTGTTCAATAATGTAAAAAATATCCTCAATACTTCAAACTAACAAAAAGAAACAGATAACTACATAAATAGATGAAACATTGCAAAATAACTTATTGAAATTGAATAAACTCATAGCCAGATTTACACAATGGTTGCTACACTGCTACACTACATTCCTATGGTTCCAGGGGTAGTTACAGATTTTCTTCTATTAAACTTCTACACGGATCCTTAGGATTTTTGTATTTTTAGAAGCAAATGGTTGTCAAACAATTGAAGCAGGTAATCTAACTTGACCTGCAAGCTTTCAGCCTTCTCATGTAGCACAATAATTTATCATCAACGATAGAGTAACTAAATTCTAGTACTCATGATAAAAAAGTATGTTATAAAACATGCTGTATTTGATGGAGGTAAACCAGGTCTACTAAAAACAAATATAATCTGCATGAGCCATATTGGAAAGAGATATCCAGTGTTTTAATGTGTGCCTATGTTTCTGAAAAGAGCTTAATGTAATTTTCTGTGTATATAAATATGCTAGATGTAAGTATTAAAAGAAACCCTTAGTTACATGGCATAACAGAGAAAAGAAATAACTTTTTTTTTTGGTTCTTTCTAGGACATTCAAGGTGGTGGTGTGGATATAAAAACTCTTTTAGGATAAGGATGCCTTTTTTATACCTAAATCATTACAGTCAAGGCGAGGAAAGGAGTGTAAGTGCAACAACTGGATACAGCTGACAGAAAGGCTGACGAGGAAAACACACTTTGAAAGTCAAAAGGCCAAAGTTGAAATGTTTACCTGGGATTCTTCCGGCTGCATGAGTAAAGAAAGTGTAAGTATCGAGGATTACAAAAGACACAAACAAATGACCAAAAATTTCATTACAGTTGAACTGAAGATGTCTTTCATCATGCAATCAAACATCAGATTCATTTCACAAGTTATAACAGATGAGGAAACATGTTTCAACAGTTGTCTTAAGATTTTTGAGCAAATTGGGGGAAAAAAAAAAGAAAAAAAAAGGAAAAACATGGCAATAGATGAGCAGGACTGGTGACATAGTATTAGGCATCACCACGGTGACTGAACCTGACAGTCCTCAGGGACTCTCACAAGTCTGAATCATCAGGTTGGGCTAAACAGGCACAGCCTGCTCCTCCATCTGTACACCGTCTCCGTGGCATTGTATATGCCGAAGGAGGGGGCTGGGATGAGGAACAGCAGACGGACTGTCATCAAATGCTGCAACGACTCATCATTAAAGCACCCATCTTCATTTAAAGATCCAACTACAAGAGCACATGCTGCCATCAAAACTAAGTGCTGCTGTCTGCTTTGGTCAGGATAGATGTGACAAGAATCTATTTTACAGTCTTTGCTCAGGTGCAGGTTTATGCTCATTGGGGGCAAAAACACTCATCAAGATGAATGAGTTCAAGCATATTCATTTAAACTTTTATTTATTTTGTTAACAATCTTAGATTAGATGAGACATGAAGGTATCAGTCATCTAAACTACATGAAGTTAAATTCAAAAGCTGTCCAAACAGCTAAAAAGTAAAGAAAATCCAATAACAAGCACATCAAACGCTAACTAGTTTTACACAATATATATTTATTATTTAATCCCTTCACAAATTACCTCTTGGTTGCTTGGCAACCATAGGATGAGAAAAGTCCCCAAAGAGGCAACTGAATTATTAAAAGTCCAGCACTTTTGACCTCTGTAAAACACACTTTTAGACGTTTTACATGTTGTTAGGACATTAAGCTAACAAGACATTAATTAAAAGGAATAAGGCCTTTTTTTAATCATTTGGGCACAAGACAAGCTGGAGGTTTGAAACCTTTATGCAAAAAACCAGCAGCTAACCTGAAACTAAACTAATCCCTTATAAATTACTTAGTAAAATTGCTCCTTTGGCCTTAGTTATTAGCTTAGATGTATGTTTAGGTGTTTGCCTGTCAGTCTATGTGTCCAGTTTCAACCACACTGTTAAGTCATTTTCTGGAGAAGACAATGATGTGGATCAGCGGTTAGCGCTGTCGCCTCACAGCAAAGAGGTCGCAGGTTCACCTCCCAGCCTTTCTGTGTGGAGTTCCATGTTCTTGTGTATGTGTGGGTTTTCTCTTTTTTGTAACTCTAAAATAAATAGTCTCTAAGGGTGAGTGAAGCATGAATGGCTGTCTCCTTTGTCTCTATGTGACCCTGTGATGGACTTGATGTCCAGGGTGTACCTTGTTTTTTGCACAATGGCTGCTGAAGATAGACACCAGCTCCCCCGTGACCCCTCCCCAAAAAAAGTGGGTAAAAAAAACAAAACATGGATGGATGAAAATGTCCTCACATATATGAAATCAAAGTGAACCAAATTCAAATTTAAAAGAAAACATCAACAAAATTGACAATCAAAAACACTTCTCTAAAGATCCTTCAGTCTCAATTGAGATTGACACCTACTGAACATTTAAATTACATTTTTAATACTGTTTGTAGTATAAAGATTGTGGTTCAATAAATGCCACCCAACACAGCCCTTAGTCTAACACAGACATAGACTTGATGTTGATAGTTTTACTGTGTTTTTGTGTGTGCGTCAGAGAATGCGCTGACCTGCTCTGATTTCCTCTGCTGTTCTGTCGATAAGAACGTAGAGCGACCACACCACGCAGGTGATGGCGATGACATGGAAGGTTACCGAACACATGATCTTCCTCCTCTCGCTTGCCGTCATCTGTAGTTTCTCCCACTGCAGCACAGAGAGGATAAAAACAATTCAGAACTTATAAACACTTACAGAAGTGACACTGTTTAAAGTGTTTTAGGGAGCAGCTAGGAGATGAATATTTGATGGAAGCCGTTGAGCTTCTGCGATAAAGATCCAGTGCTACACAGCACTTCTTGGCAGGGTTAATAGGATGCAGAAGAAAAGTGGCATGCTGCACCCAGCTGCCTGCCAGGCAGCTCAGTTAACACAGCAGCACCTTGTCAATCACTCACTGAACAATTCATCCTGCTGGAAAAAGTCCCAGCAATACAAATAAAACATACTAAACACAAATGCCAGCAACATCAAATTTCTGTAAACAAGCAGTGTGGTTTCTCCCAGCTTCTGAATCCATTACTCATAATTTCATGGGTGAAATTCTTTGTTCGGTTTGATTAAAAAGTGATTTTCGCAGCTTGACGTAAAACTGATCTTTGATAGACACCTCATACCCAGCGCAAACTCCGGCTTTCATCTTAAATATTTTAATATTCACCCATGAGATTCAGAGGCTATTAAAAGAAGAGCGTTTCTTTAAGGCCTTTTGTGGAGCTAATGAGGGGTGGAAGAATTTTAATTAGTGTGGCCTGGAGATAGCATGACAACGATTGATAACAACCTTTAACGGAAGTAGGCTTCATCTGAACCGTTTGAAATGAATCCCCACCTTCCTCTTTGTGTTCTGCCCATGAAAACCACTTCAAAGCTTGGAGTCATGGTTGGGTGATCTGTGTGACAGATTAAAGACCGTTTCTGGCATTTTTCAGCATCGTGAGATTAACTCACGGGAATCAAGCTGCTGCAAGACCCTGAATTTAATAACTGTAAAATGGGATGATAAATACGAGCTACCTTTGAGGTCCACTTTAAACGAGCTTGTGCAGGGTCTTACCTTGCGCAGTGGTTTGAGCTTCGTCTCCATGATGAATTCGTATTTGCAGAGCTCACAGCAGCGGGTGTCAGAGCTCTTTATCCACTGCTGCAGACAGGCCTGGTGGACAAAACGCAGGCTGCCCGTACAGTGGCACGGTGTGATCAGAGGACTCTCCTCGTCCCCTTCACAGTGACAAATCCTGTGGGAAACAAAGAGTTCAGTCAAAACAAAATAAAAAACAAAACAACTTGAATGAGACTATGAACAAAGCTATAATGTTCATTTCTCCTGATATGGTTCATACCAGGACATTTGTACACTTAGTAACATTAAGAAAAATGTGCCAAGGAAATGCACATTTTTACACAAGCTTTAAAAAAAGCATAGCAGGTGGGAATAAAGTTTTACACATTTTAAAGACATAAAACTAGATAATAAATCAGGGGTCATCAACAAAATTTGCTCAGGGGACAGAACTTTTCTAAGCAGACTATGGGGACCAGCTTTTGATGGAAAAAAAAAAAAAGTACTACTACTACTAATAATACTACTTGAGAATAAGCTTCACAGCTGTCAGCCTGATGAGAGTCTGAGGAAAAATGTAATTTTGCCTTTTAATCACACATGTATTCCATGATTTTATTCAAGATGCTGAAAAGCAACAAGACATTTTTTTATAGATTATTTAAAGTGGCTTGTCTCTTTTTTTACAAGTTCTGTCAGTTTTATTTATATCCATTTTTACATTGTTACACACGTGGTGTTTACCATTTACCATATTAGAGAAAACCAGTAAATGCAAAGACATTTTGAACACAATACACTTAAAACTCAAAATGTTTTATATAAAACACCTACGAAGTGTTGTGAGCATCATGAGGGCAGAGCAGAAAGAGAGTTGAGACAAATGTGGGTTTATTTCAACTGATATCCCCTTCACTATATTCAACATTGTTGCTGTGCAGCTCTGGTTTGTTTTACTGAAATACACTGCCACAAATGTTGGCCTGAGAAACTGATTGCATGACTTTTAAATCTTTACAAACCAGGTTTTCATGCAAGAGTATAGTATGAAGCTACATTGGATTAAACAGGTTTTAGTGAAATTAAGTAGCTGAAGTTAGTTGCACAGTCTTTTATGGGACATCCTATTTTGTAATTTAGGTACCTATAAAGACTGCTGGCTTCTGATGGAGGAACTGATCACTTTTTTGTAATAACAGAATTAATTGGCTTTCTATGTTTTAAAGACAACGAACAATGTTCAAAGATGACATTGGTTGGAGCCATTTGTCACCCACATCTAAAAAAACATATACTGTATATTACTTGTTTATCCTGTGCAGTATCTGTTTCTCTATACAGACAACAAAGTCTGCAATACTTCAGATAATGAGCCCAGATTTACAAGTCAGTCAATTAGGTTTTGTAGGTCTAAGAAAAGGTTATTGGAGCATTGTAATATCTCAATAAAACCAGTTTTATGCTGATTTCAAACTTGAGAAAGCACACATATATATATATATATATAATCTGAGATTATCATGACACGGACCAGCTGCTACTTGTTCCACCTCAATACCACTTTGATTAAAAGTCAGTCGAGAAGAGGGAACACAGAGGAAGTTAAAACTACTGGACTGTAAACTAAAATGCTCAGAATGTCTCCACAAAGACTATGTAAAAAAAAAAAAAAAAAAGGAAAAAAGGTAAAATTATGCATAACCCCCACCCCAAAAAAAACTCTAGCAAGTTGCACAGGCAGGTGGGTGTGGTTCCTCCTCTGTGTGTTGCAGAGAGCAGTGACACATCTCTCTGAGAAGAAAAAATAAAAATAAAAAAAAGGAAAACAACTGATGGGAGGCAAAAAATACAGAGGAGGAGGAGGAGACGGAGACGGGAGCACGGTGTTCAGATAGGATTGCCTTTATCCCAGTTCAGGAGAGGATAAGATTGCGCTAAAAAGCACATGCACCCACACATGTCAGAAAGTGAGTGAGCAAGATCACGTCTATTTACAGACTCCACTGATCTGGCCAGAGCATTACAAGACTAAAACACAAAGTGAACAAAGGAGAGTAAAAATAGGTCATTTCCAATTGAGGAGGAGGCGGATTAAAGAAAAGAGGAGGCACAATTAACATCTCCAGAGAGGGGTTTTTTGATGATTATGGGTAGGTTGCTTTGTGTTATTTTTGTATGGATAACAAGATGATGAACTGCAGGCTCTCAGCCCACGCTTACTGTACTCCTATTTCAATTAAAAAGAAAAAAAAAAAAAGCTTGAGGGAAACGGACTGTTGATGCTTTTATCCAGCACTGCCGCGTTTTGACATGAACAGATATATGACAAAGTATTCTCATGCTGAGGCATATTTTTAAATGTAGGTGGAAATAACCACATTGAAATCCCTACACCTCCACATGAAGCAACATAATGGGATCAACGAACAATATGGAGTGAGAAAAATTGAGAGAAATGTAAGCTTTTTTTTTTTTGCTACATTTCATGGAGGCTTCATCCGCTAAAAGAAAAGCAAATTGTATGAATAAACACATCAAAAAGGACTTTAAAAGATTAAAATCTCACAAATTCTGGCTTTGTCGTCCAAAGCAACGAGCGTCTTCACATTAGCATAATAATCACAAACTATCATGCGGTAAAATTAACAAGATTTGTCTCAGCAGCGTCTTGTTCCAGGCGCTGTTAAGCAGGGAGAATTGAAATTTAATTTGCATCACTCGAGGAGCCACAAACACACCTTCTCTCACAGTCACTTAACAACGGCAGAGGCAACGTTGGAGTATGTCAACATAAAAACGTGAGAGGCAAAACAGAACGGGGAGATCACAAGCACCACAAGCGGAGAGGGAATCAAGCTCGGAAAGAGTACAGTTCCTCCCTGCTGAGGCATTCACTTTCTTCCTGTTTTCTTTTTTTTCCTTATACTTTTCTCCCAAGGCATTCAGAGCATCTGAATGTGGCATTCCCTCAATCTGTTGCTTTAAAGATCCTCCCTCTAACTACAGTGGGGCAAAAAAGTATCTAGTCAGCCACTGATTGTGCAAGTTCTATTACTTAAAAAGATGACAGAGGTCTGTAATTTTCATCATAGGTACACTTCAACTATGAGAGACAAAATGAGGGGAAAAAAATCCAGGAAGTCACATAGTAGGACTTTTAACGGATTTATTTGTAAATTATGGTGGAAAATAAGTATTTGGTCAATAACAAAAGTTCAACTCAATAGTTTGTAACATAATCTTTGATGACAATGACAGAGGTCAGATGTTTCCTGTAAGTCACACACTGTAGCTGGTATTTTGGCCCATTCCTCCATGCAGATTTCCTCTAGAGCAGTGATGTTTTGGGGCTGTTGCTGGGCGACAGACTTTCAACTCCCTCCACAAATTTTCTATGGGGTTGAGGTCTGGCTAGACCACTCCAGAACATTAAAATGCTTTTTACAGAGCCACTCCTTTGTTGCCCGAGCGGTGTGTTTGGGATCACTGTCACGCTGGAAGACCCAGCCACGTTCCATCTTCAATGCTCTCACTGATGGAAGGAGGTTTTGGCTTAAAATCTCACGATACACGGCCCCATTCATTCTTCCCTTAACACGGATCAGTCGTCCTGTCCAATTTGCACAAATATGCAAATGTTTCCACCCCCATAGTTCACAGTAGGTATGGTGTTCTTGGGATGCAACTCAGAATTCTTCTTCCTCCAAACACGACGAGTTGAGTTTTTAACAAAAAGTTCTATTTTGGTTTCATCTGACCACATGATTTTCTCCCAATCCTCTTCTGGATCATCCATAAGCTCTCTGGCAAACTTCAGATGGGCCTGGACATGTACTGGCTTAAGCAGGGGGACACGCCTGGCACTGCAGGATTTGAGATGAGATCTTGCGTGGGGCCCCAGATCGAGGGAGATTATCAATGATCTTGTGTGTTTTCCATTTTCTTACAATTGCTCCCACAGTTGGTTTATTCACTCCAACCTGCTTGCCTATTGTAGATTCACTCTTCCCACCCTGGTGCAGGTCTACAATTTTCTTCCTGGTGTCCTTCAACAACTCTTTGGTCTTGGCCATGGTTGAGTTTAGAGTCTGACTGTTTGAGGCTGTGGACAGGTGTCTTTTTATAAAGATAACGAGGTCAAACAGGTGCCATTAATACAGGTGGGCTTCTTAAAGAAGAAGTTACAAGTCTGTGAGAGCCAGAAATCTTGCTTATTTGTTATTGACCAAATACTTATTTTCCACCATAATTTACAAATAAATTAAAAAAAAAATCCTACAATGTGATTTCCTGGATTTTTTTCCTCATTTTGTCTCTCATTGTTGAAGCGTACCTATGATAAAAATTACAGACCTCTCTCATCTTTCTAAGTAGGAGAACTTGCACAATCAGTGCCTGACTAAATACTTTTTTGCCCCACTGTATCTGTCACTCTGCCCTTATCTTAAAACTGTTTTGTCCCAAAACTTATCTGGTTGTTTTTGCTCTTCTGTTAGGAAGATTTTAATGTATCTGATGAGTGTGCGATCCCGGACAGTTCAGACTCTGGACTTTCATGATGATAAATGACTGAATTAGTGGCGTCAGGACTGCAGAACATCTCCCCATTCTCGCTCTACATAGTCTTCATATCTTCTGTCACTTTACACAACCTAGCTGGTTTTGAAAATGAACCACAATTTTAATAGAAGAAACAATAACAGAAGAAAAAAATGCTCGAGATAAACACTTACATAAACGCTTTTAGCAACATGTGAATGGATAAAGATAGATTCAGAAATATGCTGTGGTTAAAAACTAGCAGCAATAGATTTAAAAAATGTACTGCTTTTCATTTGGGTGAAAAACTTTGATTTGTTTATTTGACAAAATATTCAGCAATTGTTTAATTTTACAAAAATACTTAATCCTATTCCCAATATGAACTAAAAGTTTTTGTATATAGCGATGTGATTAATATCGTTTTAAAATGTTAAAAGGAAAAAAAGTTTTTGTTTGTGTGTTTTCATAAGACAAACGCTGGGTTTTTGTTTTGTTTCTCTTAAAACGGACTTTATCAGACTCCAAAACTGACTTTATTATTAGACATTACACTGCAATATGTTGGCAATAAAAGAGCTGGTTAAAGATTAATGTCTTATGCTTACGTGTGAGAGAAAACACAAAACAAAACAAAAAACTTTCCCATGTGCTTTCACAGGTAAAGTCAGCCTCAGGTCTGAGCTCACGCTTCAGGCCACCTGACAAAGCTGGCACGGTGTGTTTGTGTATACGGTCTGAGACTAGGCAGGCTATTTGAAGCCAATGATCTGTCTCTTGATCTCTGTCTCACACTGTGCCAAATCTAAGCTTATGTTTCTCTAGAAGCCTAAAGCTGTGGGAAAAAAACAGATATATTATAAGCAGCAGGAAGAGTACATGCACAAAATGCACCTCAGGGGGAACATAGGTGCAGCTGAGAATGAATTGTGCTAAAAACTGAAATGTCTACTATACAGTTAATGGCTACAAGTTGGCATATTTACAGATGGATGCTGTATCCACAATGAGCAAGAAATTCCTGCTTACGGCACGCCATCACTGCTACAGCCAAGGCTCATCAGTGGGTTCATAAAGCCAAGACCTGACGTGTAATCAAATACTACATGTGATCTAGCCAATGTAACACAGCCTGGCTCAGTCGAGGCTGACTCAGACATATACCTGTTAAACCTACTGTCTTTTTTCAACCACTGTTTCCCAGACAGAAACGCACTCCTCAGAACTATTAAATTTTCAACACTAACCTCTTGCCCTCTATCTATTTCTTAACATTCCCGCTCCCATTCCCACCGCAAAGCTTCAGGCATCTGAACAAAATCAATCACAGTTTGGCGCAGCCTATATGAGACAATTTACTGCATCATCGATCTAGTCAAAATGAAAAATTATTTTAAAAACACGGCCTGACAGCACAATGGAAAAAACACGGCAGAGCAGTGAGATAACAGTGCGGTGAAATTAAATGATATGACATGACATCAAATTTCTGCTCTAGATACACACACAAGGGGATTGGATTCTGACAGTTGGAGAGGAGGTGGACAGCGAGGGGGTGCGTGTTGATCTGTGTCAGGTTCTTCTGATTAACAGCTCCTACATGGAGCAGGGCTTTACAGGTCTAATACTGTGCTGGTGGAAGGTATTTGCTGGGTGGTTACACTACAGGAGGAGATGCTCTCTACTGTTCCAGGGGTCTCTGGGGTTCACTGCCACATTACTGTACAGGGGTGGTCTGGGCTTCACCAAGTCACAGGATTACACCATCCAGACAGTCACCCACCTGCAGCAGTTCCCTGATATAGAATAAGGTGACAGTGGCGCTGTTTTTTCTGACAAAGGGGATGAGCAGCATTCCAGGTCCTCATCCTCATCCATATAGCACAGGGGGGCTAGGAAAAAACCTGACCCAACTGTTCCTTGGGTTGGTGGCTGCTCCTTTCTCTTCTGCGATGATCTGGACTGGTCCTCCTCAAACACGTCATCGTCTCCCAGCGGATACTCGGAGGGGGCGCCTTCCAGCAGAGTGCTAGAAGACTTGGTGATGTGGAGGTGGGAAGCATAGCTGCCGAGCTCAGAGCACTGCAGGCTGGCCGAGGTAGAGGATCGAGAAAAGGGAAGGAGGAGACGAAGGAAGTTGGGGCCTGGGGCGGGAGGAGGATGAAGGTGGGTGTTGGGAATAAAGGAAGTGGTGACAGTTGGATCGGATGAAAGACAATTGCTGGAAGGAATGCTCAACATGTATTTGTAGTCATTGGTGAGGGAAGGTATGAGGTGGGTGCGTTTTGAGGGAGGGGCATTTGGGTTCTGCTGTGTGGGGGTGCTGACCAGCTTGCTGTTGAGCATGTGCGCCTTTCGCTCAAAGTCAGAACACCCATCGGGCTCAGGCTTCACATCCAGCTCTCCCTCAGAGCAAGTGCGATCTATGAAGTGCAGCCCGCGGCAGAGACTGTCCACACGCTGGCCCACGTCATTCAGAGACAGGGAAAACCTGAGTGAGCTGTTGGGCGGGATGCTGACGGAGGTCGGGCGGAGTAGAGAGAGCCAGTCTCGCTGTTTGGTGAACTTGGAGGCCGGCAAGGTGTCTGTGCAGACAGTGGTCACTGAAATCCCCCCTGAACCTTGACAGCTTTTACCGTTTGAGTTCAGCAGAACCACTGTGGTCTGCTTCAGAGCATCCTGATCCTGACTGCAGCTGTCAGAGTGTTGATGTGTGTGTTTTTAATGGCAGAGGATCATTTGATAGATGAAGACAAGATGAGAGGGTGCAGGAAAGAACAAAAAAAAAAAAGAGAAACGAAAAAGACGTGTTTTAAATAGAGAAAATCAAACAATGGAGATTAAAAGACTGAAAACATTTACTTAACCTGACAAAACCAAACACTAGGCCATTGCTCTAACATGAAAATCCATTTTTACAGCCTGTTACATGCAGTCTGGGCTACTCCCATGTGTACATCTAAAAGCTAAAGGGGAAGCCAAACATCCCCCACTGATAAGGAACTTCACCAGTAAAAGACAGATACATAGACCGAGTTTATTGCCCTCGGGAAGTCATTTCACCGTAGACACAGATTATAGGAGTGAACTGAGGCTGAAGTGGTTTGTACCTGCAGATGTCCTGGCTCGAGGGGGAAACTGATGTCCTTGAGAAACTGCATGGTGCGTTTACTGAAGTCGGGCTGCCCGCCTGAGGAACAAGACATGCACAAAAAATTTGATTCAGAACAGAAAGTGAAATCATGTTTTTATATAAACCCCCAGAGGTACACAACTACAATATGACTCAACAATTAGGGTCAATTAAACGGCCAGTGTTGATAATAATCCTGTGGGGTGTGAGCAACCAGGCCATCAGCTTCTGACTCATCTTTACAGAAAATTCTGATGAACAGTGATGCATAGGACAATAACAAGAAATGTTACAACACTGACAGCTAATCTGCTAGAAAATTATACTAGTACAAACCCTTCAGTATTAGGATTTTTATAGCATGAAAGCTAATTCAGTGTGCTATGACTTTTTTTTTTTGCAACTATTATACCTTTCTGAATCAAACTTTATTTACAAATATTGTTTTTCATAGAAATACACTGAGAGCTCTTCAATTCCTCCAAACATTTTTCTCTTTGAAATCGGCTTTAGGATACTTGCTTTACTTTTAGCTTCTAGCCAGCCTGTTGCTCTTTTTAGCTAGTGTTATTTTAGCCTTTAGCTGGTGTTCCACTTTAGTTTTAACAAGTCAGTGTCAGCTTCTCCAGAAAATTTCAGCAAAGTCACTCAGCACTCGACAATTTTGCAAAAAAAAGCAATTTATCTAGATCTAGTAAAAAAACCTAATATTAATAAAAAACATTTCATTCACCTAACTTAACATGTGATACAGTTGTGGGTGACAAGTTATCAAATCGTCACACAAACCGTTGAAGAAATGGATCAGTTTTACGTAAAGAGGAAATAAAGTATTGTGTTAAACAACAAAAGCACTATTACTGGTTTAATTTCAGCCCTCCTGAATGTTGTAATTTATACAAGTTCTAGGTACAATTTAAAGGTGCAGCCATGCGTTCATCAGTGACGGCTACAAACAGGGAACATACAAAAGTGGCATCAGACAATGTTTGAGCTGCTAACATAAAGACATGAGGGTGATTTCAACGAGAGGCTAATTATCTATCGATTTAATTTCTAACTAAAGGAAAATTTATGGCGCACTACCCGACACAGATCAATAGAAAACTCAATGTCCAGCAGTGCCCTTCAGTCTGTTTATCCAAGTTCACTTTAAGTCTTTCATTCGACCAGCAAAGAACAAACACGTGGTGCTACTTCTTTGCCAAGGTTTGCAATTAACCAGATATATTTCTTTTTGTTTGTTTATTACTTACTCTATATTTTATAGCCTATAACAAAAGTTGCTGTTTGGGGCACATGAAGGAGTTGATTGCAATAAACCATAAAAGACAAAATGATCAGCTCAAAGCAATAAAGCATTTTTATAGGACATTTAACAACACAGGTGGAAAACCTTCAGCTCTACATTTCTACATTTACTAAAAACCTTTCACGATAACATGCAGAAGATTTATTTTAAACTATCATCAAGTTGTAAGGTCATACCTTTGACTCTGTGATCTTTATTTTGCAGCCTTTGACTTTCATTAAACATTCACGGAGTCGTTTTGTGCATGTTGGGCCAATAAATAACCAGCTCCATCTCTGAGCAATCAGATGATAGCCTGGGGGTTATATATTCAATGTTGCAATGATTAACTTCCTTTTATCCACTGGCCTCTGAGTCTTCTGACTTATATTAGACATTTACGGTTTTATCAAATCTTGTAGTATGAATTTGATCAAGACAAGTCTTGCCCCTGTGCCCACATCCTTTCAGATGTAGTTGCTTGCCTCTGATGCACTTAATTTTATACTATACATCCTCACACCATATGTGCTCAAATCAACACCTGTTTATTTTGTGTCCCACTTCTCTCCTTTGAGCTCTTCAGCCCTTCAAACACTTTAATTGCAGTTTCCTCATACATAGATTTCCGTTTTCCCACTTATTAGTTCCTCTCTTGTTCCTCAAACACCATTTTCTCACATTTAATTTTTACATCCTCTACTTGAAAGGGAAGTTCTTTAACCATTGGATTAATTTAAAGACTAATCTTTAAAGTCTAATAGGGTGAATGAATCACTTTCTACAATACAAACTTCCAACAAGTGAGTATGGCATTGGAGAGATGTTAAAAAAAAAACTGGAAAAGGTACAGAAAATAAGGTTCAATATTTGTCTTGAGGCACCAAAGTCTAACTTTTTTCATTAACATCCCTTTGACGCCGTACTCTAATTATCGTCCACCACCAAAAGGTGAACGATAATATTTTTGCCCAGGTCTCCTTGTGTGTGTATTCCTGTGCCAAAAAATCTCTAGAACCACTGGACAAATTTTAATGAAACTTGCAGAAAGTAATCAGTTGTAGATGTTCATTCAATAAACCTTTGGAGTCAACTTAATTCAAGATGGCGGCGACGGCTAACTGACGTCAAAAAACTAACAGACTCACTTCTACAGATTATGACCTGAAAGTTGGTGTGGTAGTAGTTGAGATGGATCCCCAACGCACAGTCTGAGTGCTAACAGATTGAGCAACATCTCTGTTTAAGTTTACCATTAACTACTGGAGTCAACTGTCTGTTAGCAAAATATCTCACGAACCACTGGACAGATTTTGATAAAACTTTCAGGAAATCATTGAATGTTGATCTACAATAATTAATTATCGGAGCCAACCCCACTCAAGATGGCTGCCACTGCCAAATGACTTTAGAAAACCCCAAAATGGCTATGATTCAGGCATTTTAACAGATATTAATCTAAAGCTTGATGTAATCATAGCAGAGTCATTCACAACACAACATCTTGTGGCTAAAACTCATATGTCATTTCTCAGATGATCTTAGTCTAAAACTCTGGCATGAAAGTCAGTGGGTGATATCTAATACGTTTTAGTAATGGTTTCCACAGGAAGAGAGTTGAGGCAGATATCTTTCTAGTTCCGTTTTGTCAGCAAAATTGCACAAGAGCTATTAAGCTGAACTTGATAAATCTTGATATGAAGCTGAGTCTGAAGAAGAAACCATCAATTCCTGATGTAAACCCTGTTTGTGCCCCATGCCGTTTAATATGCATTTTAAGGTGAAATGGAGTAAAGTAGTTTGTGCTCTTCAAAAGCCCTTAAACACTGCTGTTTTTTTGTTTCAATTAATCCATGTTTTACAAATATTTTTTATCTGTATTGAAGGCTGACATCAGTTTTCGCAAAAGCTAAAGCTAATCCAAAACTGTTTTCAGGGTCAAAATGAAAACCAAACAACCTGGTTTATCATCTTTCCAAGAAAGAGACAAAGATGCAAGGTCTGTGCTTTTTGAAGCTGATAATGTTAGTTTAACATGGTCTAAAATATCACCATATTTACTTTGTCACAAATGTATTTACAGTTAAGTTGTTTATATTCAGTCATGCCTGTGTAAACATTTAAATATATGAATTTCAAAATCGGAAATTCATTTCATAACAGCTGCAGTTTATCTCCACATATTGTTTACTTTAGAGCCCCACCTGGCTCTGAAGGTGTCCTAAAGCTGCCAAGAGTGGATCCCACGTGTTCTTGCGACTACCCCGAGTGTTTTAACATTTCTAGTGATGCCAACTGAGTAAAAACACACAGATAAGCCGCGCTGTGCTCTTGATAATGAAACATATTCCTGCTGTATCGAGTTTTAGTAGTTATGAAAAGGAATTGAAAAGTAGAAATTAAACTGGCAGTATAATTCACACAGGTATAAAACAGAGGCAAAGCTTTTAAAGATTTCATCACAAACCAAACGAAGTCTTTACTACTGACAGCAAACAGGAATATTTACTGCCAGCTAAGGCAGAGACTGAATCATCAAATGATCTAAGAATCATACAAAGAAAGACTGAGTAAAAAGGTAAAAATTTATAATTTTAGAGAAAGAGTGTGCTGTTTTCCTCTTGAACAGTCGAAAACCTTCTTTCTTATCATGAAAAAAATATCAACCTGTTAATTTCATTGTATGATTATGTTCATCAACCTTTTCTATGTCAAAAAATTATTTATAATGCAACTCAGTTAACAAAATGTAAATATGATTAGGCTTTTTGAAAAATAAAGAGCGTCTTTGTTGTTTTTTGCTCAGTTGCCATATGTGTCATTTTGCAGTGTCGCAGGCTTTTTTCCCCAATGGGGACCAGATCCTACTTGAGCTGAAGCTTATATATAAATAAAAAATGCTGTCAGACTGAGCAAGAAAATAAAAACTTTTATGCTCCTAGTACTATAAACTTTACTTAAAAAAAAAAATCCCAAACAAAACAAAACAAAGTGTCCTGCCCTCATTTAGCTGGTATCTTAAACTGAATAAAACAGGTCATGTGATGATATCAGAGCCTGAGTCCTGAACTGCAGCAAGAGTTTGTAACAATACAAACATGCAGAAGCTTCAAATTTAAAGCTCTACCAGATGTTTTCCTGCAAATCAGCAGTGGCCCATTGAGCAGCAAAATGCTTATTTGTGTCTTTACGAGAACCGTGGTGCTTTAAATCCTTCCCTAACAGTGTGGGTTGCATCGGACAGTTCTCTGTGCTAAAGAGAGAAAGTGCTCCAGATAAGCCTTCTGACCTCGCCGGGTGGAAAATCAACTCGTGCCAAATCAGCAGGCAAACCTCAGCCCACACTCTCTGTTCAGATAAAACTCCAGAGCAGCTTTCATACAAACAAGGCAAAACACACAACAGTCTCACGTTTAGCCAAAAAACATTATTATAATTCACAGACTGCAGCGTTTTTCATTCTCAGTTCTCCGAATTTATTTTTTGATTGCTTGACATTTACTAAAGAAAGGACACTAAAACGAGCCGTCCTTTTAACAGATGCATATTGCTCACTGCTTTTCATGCTGCCATTTTAAACAAAAATCATGTATGATGTGTTAGCGCTCAGAGTATGTGTTGGGAATGACTCTCAGATACTACCACACTGAAGTTTAGCTCACCGTTTGTAGAGTTGACTGAGTCATAGCTATTTTTGTGTTTGCTAAGGTTGACTAGCTGTGGCAGCAAGCTTGAATCAGGTCGACTCCAAAAGTTAACCAGTTGTAGATGGACTTCTATTGATTACTTTCTGACTGTTTCATTAAAATCCATACAGTGGTTTATGAACTATTTTGCTAACAGACATACACACAGATGATTACATTATCATCTGCCTTTTCATGATGGTGGGTAATAAATATGAGATATAATGAGGTTTTGGCTCTGGTAATACTTTTATATTGACTATAAACGCACCTTAGACCCCACAGTGACAACTCACAGATGGAGGCAATATCATCTTTACGAAAGAGTTTACCTTCTGGCTAAACTCTGCATCTTGTTTTCCTGCTGAATAAATTGGGTTAGAAATCAGAAATCTGATTTTCTTCAAGTGTCTCATGACAGGTATTTCTTCAGTGCCTCGACATTTGAAAGTTTGATATATTTCTGTGTCAATCTCCGAAGACGTTTCTGCTCTGTTAGAAAACAACAACAAGAGCAACAGCAGCAACCACCCGTCCACACCAGAAGGATTACAAGCATCTTTGCCAGCATATCAGTACAGAATTGGAGCAGGTTGCTTTGACAGAATGAACAAACTCTTTGTTATGTCTGAGCTCTCAGATGATCTAAGTGGGACCATCACACCAAACTGTTCTGAAACGTTCCTCCCAGGCTGAAACTGCTGCTGTTATTTATACGGAGACGTGTCTTTTAAGTAGGTCAACAATTGGATAAGAGCATCCATTCTGACACGAGCCAATGTGATTCAGTTTGAATCCC
>JAOXNZ010000105.1:19778507-19797651 GCA_028566095.1 Kryptolebias brasiliensis
TGTCCTGCATTTACCACCGGCTTCTCTTGAAGTTTGACATAAATCAGCATGAATTACTTTAAAAAAACAGTCAGTGGAAGATACTAAGAACTCCTTTGAAAAAAAAAAAAAATACAAAAAGTACTCTTCACCATGTTGAGATGCATTTATCTGCCAGGAGAAAATAAGCAGTGTTTCAGCAGGATCTTCTGCAGAGCCCAATTATGGCGGATCAAAGGCAGACGGCATGAAGGAGGAAAGTGAGGAGGAAAACACCGAGTCGTCTCTCAGGTCAGGCTTTGTCTGATGCACGGCTACAGCGCTCAGTCTGGAGAGAGTGAATAATAAAGTGCTGTCCTCCCTTTTATTTGAAAGTTTAAACAAATGTATTCTAAAATATTCTCATACTCACGGACACTTGTACTGTCCACACTCCCTTCTCAATATTTCTTTTGAGTAAACTTTGTATTCCACTTGATGACATTGCAACGATACTTTTAAATACGAGCAAGAAAGTTTTTATCTGTGGATATTTCATTCTATCAGAAACATTTGACCAAGTGCTGGAAATTTGGTCTTTAAAACCATTATCGCCTGTGTGTGTTTGTCTCTGTCTGTTAGCAAAATATCTCACAAACCCTGAGATAGATTTTAATGAAGCTTTCAGGCAATAATCATTGCTAATAAATCTACAAATGATTAACTTTTGTAGCTAACCTAATTCAAGATGGCCACCACAGCCAACTAATATTAGGAAAGATACAATTGGCTGTACATCAGTTATTTCTATAGATATTGTATTAAAATTTGGTGTCCTTGTAACTGGAAGTCATTCATAACGTTTACTCCAAGTGCTATTCATTGTGCAAAGTTTTTGCCAAAAAGAAAAAGTTAGCATTAACTGTTAGTCAACCATGTTTGTCTGTTAGCAAAATATCTCATTAGGCATTGGACAGACTTCAATAAAACTTTTGGAAAGTTATCATTATATCTACATCTACAACTGGTTAACTTTTGGATTCAATCCAATTCAAGATGGTTGCCACAGCTAATCAACAATTGCCAAAACAAAAATGGCTGTAACTCAGTCGATATTATAAATATTGAGATAAAATTTAAAGTGATAGTAGCTGAGAGTCATTCACAACACACACTCTGAGCGCAAACATGTCTCACAACATTGCGCATATTTCCTAGGTTTGACTAAAACAGCTCCAACTCTGCCATTTCACACCATGAGATGTTCTAAGTTTGAGGATCTTAGGCGATATGCAGCCCTTCGAGGAATACAAGGCCTTTAATTATTCAAGACTATGGCAAAGACTTTTGTTTTCCATCAGTTAAATCTATTATTTACATGAAAGCTGATGCATGCACCCTCCTAGAACTACTTGGACATTTAGATAAACGCTGATGTTAATTTGTTTGATCTACTTGAGAGAGTCACTCCTCATACAGTTCACAGAAATTAAGACCAGTGGACTGGTGAGAAGTTTTCCATCATAAGACAGTGACCCAGTGTTAATAAAGGAAGCACCTGACAAGATGTTATTCTCTGGCAAGGATTAAGAAAGAAGGAGTTCCAGTTAACAGGTTTAGTGGCATGTTCAGCTTGTTGCTAAGAAACTACCAAAGGGTCTGAGTCAACAAAGGCAATTTAATGTGAAAAAAAAAGAAAAAAGAAAACGAGCAAATGACACAGAGCAGAAACCATTTCCCATCACAGCAGTTCAAGAAAAACTTGTAATATTGAGAAGTGACGAAGATCAAATATTCAAAGTGCCTATAATGAGGAAGAGAAACAGCAAGCCTCGAGCACACTTAAAGGAAATCAGAAGAAATTCTAGTGCTTTCTGAAGAGATAGAATCAGCAACTTCCTTTAACATCAACTCTAAAATTTTCAGTTAGAGGCCTAATTTTAGACAAGTGTTACACAGAGCAGAAAACATGTACAGAACGAAACTTTATTAGATTAAACCCCTGTAGATACTTAACCAGCATTAAAAGGTTCTTTTTTGCACGCAGAGGTGTCAGAGCACGTTGTTGGTGACACCGTTGCTTTTAGATCAGCCACCGAGCGTACNNNNGCCACCTTATTGTAGACACATAAAAACCATAACCTTACCCCGCCCCCTCAGTCCTAATACAGTTTAATCAAGAAGTGGACACATTACTGGCATTCACACGTACACACATTGCATACTTACTATTTCAAAAACCAACCTTTAATTTAAATAAATTGTATTATTAATAAATATTAAGCATTTCATTGATAAGTGGGAGCACAGTTCTGTCTAAAGAAAAATGGGATGAACGCTTGTGATGTTGGTACGCATGTGCCCAGTTTAGAAAAGGCCTTTAGATGCACGGAATATAAAAAATCTGGATAATAGCAACACTTTAATAGATGAGCACGGAAATGTATGCAGCCTTTACAGTCAAGAAGAAATGTTAGATGTATAAATATAGTTCTAAAGTGCATCTGTTAAAAGACTTGTCAAATGAAGTCAACAGCAAT
Organism: Kryptolebias brasiliensis; assembly: GCA_028566095.1. Taxonomy (NCBI): domain Eukaryota; kingdom Metazoa; phylum Chordata; class Actinopteri; order Cyprinodontiformes; family Rivulidae; genus Kryptolebias; species Kryptolebias brasiliensis. The sequence continues at coordinate 19,781,006 of JAOXNZ010000105.1, forward strand.
ACTAGGTAAAAATAAAAACAAAAAACGAAAAAAAACGTGCAGCAAATATATTTAGTAAAACCTACCTACATACATGCAAAGTTGTTTTAATACAAAAACAGACCAAATTAAATACAAGGGACATTTGTTCACACCTAATTTTACAGAATATTTATTGAAATTTTAAGCAAACTTGGCTGATTTTTAAATTTTTTTAAATTTTTTTTTAAAAGCACACAGTGGTGTAGGACGTCAGAACCTTATTTCCATCCGATTAGTTGAACTTGTCATTTCTCAGTTTGGCCCGTATGACCGGCGCGAGTTGTTAGGGCTAGATCTTAGGCAGCTTAGGAGCGCTGATAAGAGGGTTGGTCTCCTGCAGAAACCGCCGCCCAGCAGTCTTGTAGTTGTAAGTGCAGTCGTGTGTCTCGGCGTAACGGTGAGCGGCACAGAAGTTGTGACCACATCTGAAAGAGACAAAAATAAAGGATCTAATGCTTTATCTATAGAATTGCACTGCAGCTTTCTAAACACATAAGAACATTGTTTCTCCATTAGCAAACATCAGTTTAAACCATCAAACTATTTTTCTGGGAATAAATGTGTCTTAACATCAATCCCTTCTTAGTTTCTATGCTTCACTGCAAAGTTAAAAATGAAATCAAATCTCTGATTTATTTATTTGCAAACTAACACAGAGTAAAACACATTACTCAGGCCATTTCCCTTCAAGATCTGGCAAGAAGTCAAACTGAACAGGGGCGGAGCCACTTTGTACCAAAAGGCTTGCTTCAAGGACAAGAATAACCAAAAAAAAAAAAAAGGAGAGATAATTAAAGTTGACCAGTAAGCACGTGAACTTGTAAACATAAATAGAAATACTGTGTGTACCTGCATTCATAGCTGGTGGCCAGCCCAGTCTTCTTGCCACAAAGGAAGCAGTGCTTGGAGCTCTTTTTCTTGGTGCCAGTGGGGGCTTTGACTGGAGGTAGGTGGTACGTTGGAGTGCCTGAAAGCAAAGGTTTCATTTTATCTACACAAGCATGGGTAAAATACCAAATCTCACAATAAAAAAAAATTGATTTGGTATACAACTAAATCCCTTTGCTCAACCCAATTCTTTTTAAGTTGGTCCGATTCAATTATTCCTTTTATAAAATGATTTCTGCAGGTGTTTAAATGGTTCTATTCATGCCTCCTTCTAGGCCTTTCACTGCAGCATCAACAGGTTTTTTTTAAGTGTACGTTGTAATAAAACTCTAGTCAATCAAACTGCTTGTAAATGTACTTTGTGACACTTTTCATCAACATGGGTTAATAGTTCGTTTCAAACTGGATGAATAAATTGAAAAATTAGACTAAATAACAAAACCTTCCTGTCACATAAAAATGGGTACAATTTAATGGGTTCATTTTCAAAATTCAGGAAACAGGCTTTTCTTTGTTTTTTGCCTGTGACAATAATATCTGTGAAAACATGCAGCTTGGCAAGCTTTTGCAAGCTGTTGAGATAAAACTGGCAGCTTTGAGATGAAAGTGCTGCAAGCAGGGTAGAATGTGGCTGGCATTCGGATTGAACTTTTGTTTTTCTGCATTTTCTGCTGTTTATTAAAACACCATAGACAAAGGATTAAACTACTGTCAAACCATAGGTTTCGTTCTACATTTTGCTCTTCAAAAGATCAAACATATTTTTAATTAATCGCCTGATTGTCCGTGTACTGCTCCCAGTCAAACAGACCTAATTTTGTACCTTTTCTGCACACACAGACTCACATTAGATGAACAGTGCTATGAGGGAAACCGATTTATGTTCTAACCAGTTAAAGTGTATCTGCATGGTTCACTTGTCATTGTTGAAATCGGATTTACTGATTAACAAACAGGCTAGCAACACGTCCAGAAAGTCTAGTTTACTTGAATCACAAAGGTTATTAACAACAACAACAAAAAATTAATTAAACCACCCCTAAAGCCTATTTATACTCCATTTATTTTTGATTTTAATGAAAAAAAAAAAGTGAAAATGTTGATTACTGCTAGAAAGTCCAACCACAGAAAAGCAACTTTTTAAGTCAACTTTTGAAGTTAATACTTTTTATGCATGTTTACCTATAGCCCCGAATGAAGAAGTTATGACTCCCCCAGTAGATGCAAGACAGTTGCTGGTCTGAAAACAAAGGAATATGGATCATTTTAGAGTCAATCATTAAAACAACTACAGTGAACAACTTTCACACCAACACATGGTGTAAAATAAATTACAGCCATTATTATTACTGTTAAGTAAGGGGAAAAAAAACACTCAACAACAGTATATTAACTAGAAGAAAATGCGCACTACTAAAGTTCTGTAGTTTCTGCACGTGTTACTGTTCATTCAGTGCCAAAAATACTGGAAGTTAAAAGAACAGTTTTGTGCGTTTATTTGATAACAAAAACAACACAAAACAAGTCAGCTTCTTTAAAAGTGCAGACCACAAACCTTACATCAAAACTTATTTCACAAATCTAGACATGGCAGCTACTGACTGCAGTTGTGCTCACCCTGTAAGATGATACTGCTCGGCGCAACGGTGACATTTGTCGAATGGGATCATCCTGAAGAAACCTATTAGGAGAAATGGATGGCAGCCTGGAGCCAAGGCTGCCCTGTCTTGAGGCAGAGGCAGCAGGAGGCAAAGTCAGTGCAAATCCCAGACTCTCACCAAGGCTGTCCCTGCTGCTGTTGTCTGGAGCTCTTGTGGAGAGAGAAGCCAAGAGCTCAGAGTTGTTCAGAGACCCCAGCGGCTCCTTACAGGCCTGGTTTGCCATCTTAGTTATGCCTCTTGCTTCTCTCTTAGATATGAGTTCTGGTCGTTTACCCGGTGACTCTATTTTAACACCACGACGGCGTGGCAAATGAGATGACATGGAGGCTGGTGGATGGGGGGGTGTGCTGACTGGCTTCACTGAGGATTGTGCTTGTAGGTTAGAGAGTAAAAGTGGGGAATCAAAAGGCTGAGACAGCAGTCTGGTTGAAGCTGATGGAGAGGTGGAGGCTGTTAATGGAGAAGGTGGGCTAATATGCACTGATGAGCCAAGTTGTAGTTCATCAGCTCTGCTGGTGAGTGTATCACTTGTGCCAAGTGTCCAGGGACTTATTGGAGAGGGGGAATGTGGCAGCTGGTGCTGAGCACCAACATCAATGGGCTGACAACTCCCCTCATGCTGGATGGAAACATCAAGTCTTAGAGGGTCTGACAGTTCCCCGAATGATGCACCAGGCTGTGTTGGTGCCACAAGCCCTACAGGGTCCTCTAATAAACTCAGCCCGACCACCTCCCCTGAAGGCTCAGCTGTGTCAAAAGGGGCTTCAGGCGGGCCCCTGCTGCACAGTGGTGGAAGCTGAGGATAAACACAGTCTCTCATCAACTTGCTGCCTACGTCCATTCGAGACACTTTGGGAGGCGGGAGTATTTTTGCAAAGGGTGGGTATGTCTCCCATGGTTCCTCCTCCTGAAGCATGTAGCAAGAAGGTGATAAGAAAGAAGGAGGAGACCGTCTAGGGATTGTGAAATGGGTAGAGGTTGATGCAGCAGGGGGAGGAGAAGGGTCTATAGATTCATTGTCTACAATTGGAGGTAGTGGAGCACTTGTCTGCCAAGGCTGGTTGATCTGTGAGAGGGAGCGAAAGAGGCGGTGATGGTGCCGTGTGCTGGAAGGTCCAAAGAAGCTGCTACTGGGATGTGGGCTAACAGGAGCACGTGGCTTTACCTTTGCAGACTTCTGCAAGACAGAGAAGGTCAAATTATACAAGGGACCTCTCAAATGTTTTATACATTTAAATATTTTTTCTCATTCTGTAAATTATAACAGCTCTTTCATCCATAAACCCAAATATGTGAATGTTGTCACTACCTATGTTGTCACAAAACTGACAATAGTCTCACTTTATTAATGTTTTCACTGTACAATTTAATTTATGTGCAAACTATGGTGTTTGTTCCTAATAAACATGTTTTGCATTTTACTTACAAAGCTGTAAATTAAAGATTGTATGAAGCAAATAAAGTAAAAATATTCTGAGGTCATGTTTACATATACAGTAAATTATGGGGCACCTTTTTGTTGAGGTTCATATCCTCCATCTTAGCTTTGAGCAGCTTCATTTTGGTCATGGTGATGGAGTTCTCAAGGTTCTGCTGTGCAGCTGCAGAACTCTCTCCATCCTCCTCTGAATACCCATTGTGCACAGAGCTACCACTAAAAAGAAACAAAAAAAACCAAAACGCAACCAAAAAAAACAAAAACAAAAAAAACACGGCAGCCAAAAAGTTATTTTGTCCCATGGGCTGCAAATAAGCTCATTTCAAAGTGTTCTGGTAGTCTTCACATTTCAGTTGTCATTATTATTGTGTATTTAAAAATGAACATTTTCTTCTCCTGTTGTATTTAAGTGTTAGGGAGAAATTAAAATCATAGTAAATATTACACAAACCTCAAAGACTCAGATAGAGGGGTTAAGGTACCATCCCCCCTGTCAACCACTCGGAAGAAGTTTAACTGGTCACCCTCACGATAGACCACAAAAGTGACCTGCTTGTTTGTCAGACTTTTCTCCCAACCGTCTTCCTTTGTGCTCTCCATGAGGTCAGCCACTTCCTTGATAGGATCCTCCAAAGTTACTGACAAGGAGAGAGAGAGAGTGAGAGAGGGGGACTTTGCTCTTAGAAACGAGAAACCGCTTACTTTATGGATTTTATTCATATAAAATGTATTTATATATTTAGAAAAAACTGATATAAGTCTTTGGTATGCTTCTTACCCCTTCTGGTGTTAATTGGGCCTCCCCTCATGGCTAAGACAAGTTTCAATGTGCAGCCCTCAGCAATTCTGCAAACACAAAGAATACTTAATGCATCACAAAACATGAATGTATAATAATCCAGTGTATAAAGTGAGAACAGGATACAACATTTACTTTTAGTGTAAGATGTTTCAGCTGTGACCTGAACATTAAGCATTTCATAGTATCAGATCCAGATGAACTTGAGTACAGGACTGGAAATTGCCCTGGAACCGTTATTACACATGAGCAGATGCTTCGCTGCTCCACCCTCCCCCCGCTTCTAAAACTTCAAAAGCATGCTGCAGTGTGATAGAAGGGTTTGGCCAGATCTCTCAAGAGCCTGTTCATGTGAAAAATTAAGTGACAAAAATTCATAACAATACCACCATCTGCAGCCAGCAGAGCACTGGAGGGTGAATTCTGCAACTCGGAAAATGACGAGAGGAAGAGCAAGCTCTCTAAATATGGCCAGTATGTTTCTTGTCTCGCAGAGTTCTACATCTCTACAACACGTAATCAGAGTCCCTTCCTCCATGTCAGCCAGTTAAAATGCGTGATTTTGAAAGACAGGATGTGTCGGGAGGAATAAATTTACCCATAATCATGTAGACAGTGATCATCATCCAACTCTATGTTGTTCCAGATAAGATGCTGCTGCGCAACAGGGATACCTTCACAGTCAGAGAGAGGGTAGGAGAGAAAACAACCCAAGTTCAAAAGGACAGGTTCATATTTCATTCACTACGTTTACTAATCTGACAAGGAAAACGGTATCCATACATCATGATAAATGATTCATTCCTGCCCCCTAAAGACAAAACTACACATTGGCTGAAAAAGGGCCAGCTTCACAACAGATGAATTGGCAGCTAAAACGATTAAAAGAATAAAAACAATAACTTAAAAGTAGTAGAATGTTACCAATCTATAAAGTATTACAAATAAAGCAATTAAATTATGATGATTGGAATACTTTACTTCAACTACCTCTAAAAAAACAGGGATAAGATAAAAACAGTAATCTTGTACATAAAGAGAGCCTAGGGAATACAAAAGGGTCTCTAAAACTACTGACTGGAATGAGACAGAGTGTATGCGTGGTCAGAAAGCTTTTGATGCCTGCAGTCAGCCGACCCACTGACTCTCTGCTGGAGGTAAGCCATATTTATTAGTGCATGAGGAGTGGTCCCTTCACTGCAGAGGGGTATGCTCTGTCAAAAACATACCAGCATCTTTAACAGTCCTTGTATCGCATTGAGCATAGATTACTTTCAGGACAAAACTGAGCGCAGGAGGAAAGTAGATGGCAGGTCACCTTGATCTAACACGCACACAAATGCCAAAATAAAAAACAAAACAAAAACAAAAAAATAAATAAATCAAATAAATCAGAACACAAAAAACCAAAGACAAACTTATAAAAAAATGAACACATGATGTTCATGCTGTGTTCATCTGTACTGTATCAAAACAACAGATGAGTCCACAGATTTATTGTGTAAGGTATTTACAATCTAAATAAGCCAATCTTCTGATTTGTGCACGCCATATTAAAAGTGCATTTACTCAACTTATTAAAATAAATGTTATGTTACTAAAATAATGTATTGAATTTTTACTCAAATATACAAAAAGTATGTGTAATAGATTGACAGAACCTTTGACCAACTACTAGATTACAAGGCATAGTTTTGCATGTTAAGCACAATACACAAAATTTTAAACTAGCACACCTCAGTCATATAATGAGTGGTACATTGGTGTGGTGAGCTGGCGAGCCAAAAACAGATTAAAAATGTACCAACCTCAACTAATCTCAGACTTAAGAGAAAGTTGTTTTTTTCCTGAAACTGTGAGAACACTGAAATGATTCTCAACACTCCTTGAAGAAAATGTGCAATTTTGTTATAAAATCTTTGTTTTCTAATGACAATTCAACTGAATTTTCCAAAATTAGCCCAATACCTATAGTGTTCAATGAATTTCTGGTGAAACTGGAGAGAATCTCTGATATAAGTTAACACAGGAGGCTTGAAGAACAGCGCACTGCTTTGAAGAAAAATTTAACAAAACATATTGTATGTTCTTTTCTGCCAATAAAAAGAAAAAATATTACAAGATGCACGCATGCAGTTTGCTTGTCATCTCAGGTATGAAACTGATATCTCCTACATTATTACATTCACACTGAGTGCAATTATTTGGCCTGTATAAACAAATGGGCACATTTTCCTAACAGCAGCCTAAAACATGAAAACTATACATTAGTGAGCTGTGTACCTTCCAGCCTCTGGATCTTCGCTTTGACTGAAATGACAGCTTCAAAGGGCAACACACGCAGCTCAAAACAAGTCCCTGTCAGGGTCTCTATGAAAAGCTCAATAGTGTCATAAAAGGGAAGCTTATACTGAAAGGTTCCCACGCTGTCGTCATTGAAGAAGGGTGGCTCCTTCCTGTTAGTCATCTTGGCCAGTTGGGAAAGAGACTTTAGGAGGATAGTGAAATGAGGAGGCTGACCCAAGATGATAAAGAGGGGGACTGTTCACTCGCCTCACTACTGTCACACATCATGTAGGATGGCCTCAGCTGTAAGATAAGACAAGAAAAGGCAAACAGTTATAATTACTGGCCTCAACAGTTTGATGTCTTGAGTAAACACCATGTGCTTTCAGGAAATTGAGCTGTGCATTCACTAGCTAAACTTGTGCAGCAAAGTTATTTAGGATTGGGTAACTCCCTTTAGCTATTGTTGAAAACTTTAACCTAACAAAAAAATGGACAATTATGAATAAATGGACAAACAAACGAATGAAGCAATACAGCAAGACATGATGAAAAACAAAGTGCTTTGAAGTAGGGTTTAAAGAATAAATTGGTTTCAAATTGTAGCTCTTGTATAATCATGGCACATTTTCAGTGGCAGCAAACACATGCAAATTTCTCATAAGACATTTAGCACAGCATTAAAGGCCTTTGCTAAAATCCAAGAAGAAGATCAGGTGTGTTATAGAAGCACATCACTGGTATAAAGTGACCTGAGGCTGGCCACAGCCTCAGACAGGTCATCTTGTGTGTCACTTGACTTCAAGAATGTGTTACACAGGACAAACTGTAAGACAATCCACGCCAGCATCTGATGTGACTAAGACTAGCTAAACCTATTAGAGATGCGTGACATAGCGTTTTTGGCAACATCAAGTATTTCCCAACAATTTTGTCTTACAGCTGATGCAGATAAGAAACACTGGCTATGAGAATGTCTCATCTTGTTTCTAGTCTTATTGACATTTATCAAAGCTGGAGTCACTTAAAAAAAGTAAAATACATGGAATGATTTGTGAAAAACTGAACTTCATCCTGTTTAAACAAGGCTGGGTGATTTTTCAAGTTACAATACAGAAATCAGCCACAGACATACCCAGTTTGACTTTTTCTTGAGTGATAAAAATATATTTTTTAAGGATTAATTGAGTCCATGCAAATTATATGCTGATAAGAATGTGCAATTTTAAAATTTTAAATTTCAAATTATGCAAATTGTGTTTTAAGAAGCACCCAGGTCAATTTGTTGCATGCATGCATATGTTTATATAATACAAATTTACATGTTTTTCTTTCACTTAAAGCAAAACAAGTCACAGAATAAATGTTCTTGTAATCACCATATTTCCTGTCAACAGACTGAGAAAATAACAGAAGACTCACAAATTTATAGCAATAAAACTATATCATTTATTCTCTCACTAACAATAATTACAGGAAATTCTTTTAAGGGGCTCGTGTAGCTACAACCACTATAGACCACATATTTTTATAGACACAATAATCAGTTACTGGTAATATGACTATCAGCCCAAATTAAAGTTTTTAAAATAAAAGCCTAAAACAACAACAACATATGGTAAAATACACACAATACTTGGAACAGTGCAGTTTTTAAGGCAAACTGATTTTATACATTTTCTTTTGGAATGGAAAGGCACATTAAAAAAAAATCAAGAACTCAACAGTGTGAATAAAAGCACTAAAAATGAACTTTCTGTGATTTCTGTGGTGGGACGAGGCCTCAGGTGCAAATATCAAAAAGAACTGCGACGGCCAGAGCCTTTCTCTAAAAGAAAACGTTTGCTCTAAAACAAATAAACAACGGTATCCACCAAATGCCTTAGCTGTATTTAAGCCCGTATAATGCAGAGTGTGACCGCAGCACAGCAGAAGCTACATGCTAGGACACGAAGCTAACAACAGAGAGATGAATGGAGTTCAGCTTGTGTCATTGTGATTTCAGAGCCTAGCGTTACCTAGCACGGACATTTTATAAAACACAGCTCTTCGCTATAGATATAACTCTGCATTTAATGACGTTTTTCCTAAAACACACTTACCAGTAAGCCAGTCTAGCCGACGCTGTCGTTGCCATGATGATAGCCAACAACTCAAACAATGGCTTCCTTTCACAGTCAGTGGTTGGCTAGCAGGCTGCTAAGCTACATCCAACGGCTTCAGCTCGCTTCGTCTTGCGCGGCCGTCGAGAGGGCGACGAATCAAAGCTAAGCGACATCACATTTAACTGTAAAAACTACTAAAGGAACAAACTAAACTGGTGACCGTTGTTAGCCGCCGTTGCCCCCTGGTCGGAGACATCATTGTACCTGTCAAAAACCGACCGAACGACACCTTCATGACTCCAGTTTGATTGATAAACAAAGGAACCAATCGCGAATGACGAGGGGGGCGGGGCAACGGGCCAGGATTCTGTATGAGGTCCTCAATGTGAAAAAGTTCAAATTTCAACCCATTGTGGGTCAATATTTGCAATACATTTTAGTGCTTGTATTCTGATAAGTTCTTTGTTGTCAAATTTTAAATTATATTTTATCAACTTGCAGGTTAAAGCTACAAAGCATGATGTCAAACAACAAAAAGGTTATCCTGAACTCAAATGGTGCAGTTTGAAGGAATTTACTCCAATAGTTTTTTAAGATATACTGATATGCAAATCTGAAATGTGGGTATGCACTCAGTGTAAACAAAGCACTTGGCTGAGTCTCTTGAGAACAATGGGAAGCCTGACTGACTTATATTAGGCTGGCCGCAGTCTGCGTAGGCGAACAAATATGGCGGAATCAGACATGGGTAGAAGAGGTTTAGGTTTAGGTGGAAAAATTAGTGAACTTGCTGCTAAATGCGACAGAAAAGCAATGGATCGAGCAAGAGAACTGTCAAGAATCAATATTGGGGATCTAGCAGGTGCCATAAAACCAGAGCTTGGCATTCAACACACGTGGCTTTAGTGAAACTTCTAAACTGTTAAGTTTACAGTTTCAACCTATCCCATCTTTTTATCTGCAAACTTAATAAATCTCAGCATAAATACGTATTAAGATTTCAAAATCGTCAGACTTCCCAGTCCCAAACAACTTCTTCATAGTTGTCACCATTTGGACCCATTTTCTGTCTTTTTTTGTACATTGTGACTTTTCTTTTTCTTTTGACTGGTCTTCATGACTTTGCAATGAGTGGCTTTAAGTTTTCATTTTAAGAATACCTGTTTTACTTATTAAGGGTTACAGGTAGTGAAGGCCAATAATAAAATTTAAAGCATTAGGAGAAAAATGTCATAACAATAATCTGAATTTGTGTTATTACTGATAATGGTCTGATGATAAACTGTTAATATCTAGTCAAGGCAAACAAGACACAAAATTCATTACAGTTCTGGAAATAATCAGACACGTTGCAGGTAAAATAGGTTTCTTTTTAGTTATTAAAAAAGAAGTTTTGCTCTCATCACAGCCAAAGTTAAGAAATGGATGAATTTCTTAATAAAAAAGAAAAAACAATAAAAATGACTAAGACAATAAGTACAATATGGCACAAACAAAAACATGAAATCTTACAAGCCAAATGATTTAAAAATAAAAAGAAAAAAAAATTACTGTTTAATTTCTGCAGGCCTTGAGGCAAAGCATAAGGTATGCTTATAAAGTGCTGTCATGTATAATAAAGACTAAATTTATAATATGTAAGATGCCAATATGATCATGAAAACATTGCTGGATGATGACAGGAATCATAATCATCTGAATCTTTAGCAGCCAAAAATAAGCCACAGTACTGATTTGAATTTATAGCAATAAATACTCTATCAACAGTGTATCCAATATCTTTAAATGATCTGCCAATGACAAAAGAATAAATCCACAATTTTACAAATCTAGCCAGTACAAAACATCAGTTCCCACCCAGAGCATTAAGTGGGTCATCAAATATGTTGCTGGAATCTGCTGCTGTTTCGGTCTTCTGGGATGGTGGTGTTTTCTTTAATTTATCGGGAGCCTTTGCTGCTGGTTTTACTGTGCTTCTTGAGAAAATGTCATCTGTAAAGACCAGAAAGGGTGTAAGAAAAAATATTTAGTTAGATGTGGCAGATCAGTAAAGGTAGACAACACAACTCACTTTTGGAAAATGTATAATCCATAGATGCTTACCCATGTCGTCATCAAATATTGATTTAGTTTCTCCCTTTGTTTTGGACTTATGTTTGGGTTTTAAAGTGTCTGTTAGGTCAGCAAAAATGTCTATGTTATCATCGAACAAGCTAGCATCGACAGGCTTCTCTTTGAGCTTCTTCTGAACTTTAGGCACAGCGGTTGCTTCATCCTGTTAACAAATTCAGCCCCAAGAGAGAAGTAATTAAATCTAGCTGGATTGGCACAAACTGACAATTTTGTCATGATTAGAAAGCAAACGTACCTGAAAAATGTCCTGTTTTGAAAAACTGCTGCCATTCTTGACTTCTTTGCTACTTTTGGTTGTTGATGTTGAACTGTTGCTCAGACCAAAAATGTCATCATCGTCGTCTTCCTCCAAAAAGGATGAGACCTTAGGAGCTGTCTTTGTGGCTGCTTGTGGCTTAACAGTTTGGAAAAGGTCATCAGTGTTATCATCAAAAATAGAAGGAAGTGTGCTTATATCTTTGTCTTTCTTCACTCCCATTCCACTACTGGCGTGAGGCTGACTGGTCTTTGTAGGTTCTCTGGTGGAGGGCTTGGAGGGTTTATCAGTGACTGATCTTGCCCCAAAAAGACTGTCAGAGCCAAAGAGGTCATCTTCATCAGACGACAGTGGTGCCCTAGCACTGCTGCTGTCCTTGCTAGAGCCCTTCTTCACAGCATTTGTTGTTACTGGCAGAGTCAGTTCAGAGGGTCTGGGAGAGATTTGAGTGGATGAAGGCTGCATGGATGAGGGGGTTGGCAATGTTGGAGGTGCAGCTGAGTTAGATGACGGAGCTACGTGCGTTTGGCTGGGCTTTTCTGGTGAAGGAAAGACTAAACCAGAAAGACTGGATGTTTGCCCAAGAATATCTTCCAGGCCCCCCTTTTTATCCTCCATGGACTTCTGAGCTGCTTGCTGCCTTGCTGCTCTGGACTGGGGTCTCCGAAAAACAGAACCTTTTATTCGAGTCTGCATCAGAAGAGGTTAACGCTAACATTTTGTGTTCATATCACAATAGAAATAAAAGCAATGAAATAAACGTTAAATACCTATAATCACACTCAAGGAGTTTAAAACCCACCTTATGTGCACTCTCCAGTGTTGTGACCTGTCCTGGAGTCTCAAAGCTCACGCCTCCTTCACTCTCAGCCTGAGCCCCTATGGGGGTTGAAACAGGGCTTGGACTCAGACTGGAGCTGGAGACCCCAGAGGAGGAACTGAGAGTTCCAGACATACTAGAAGATGCACCGGGGAGCAAAGCAGCAGGATTGATCATCAGACTGGCCTGAACATATAAAAAGAATACCACCATCACCACCATCATTACAATTGTTTTTCAAGGTAGAAAATACAGTCATGTTGAAAATAAGATTTCTAAAGATTTATGCACCAGAACATAATTCATTCATCTGGTCCTTACTAGGTTTTAAAATGAGGTAACGACAACCTCAGATGAACCTTCTTCACTCCATATTACATCATGTCATCCTTTTTTTTAAATCACAAACTAGCCCAAAGTCCAGCATTTTTCTGTTAAAAATATAAGTACCTCCATGACTCGGTGTCTTTGGTGTTCTACTTTTTTGCTTTGTTTGGTTTTCATTAGACATGATGCTCTGTATCGTGGCCACCGTTGGTCTTATCTGTTCATAGATCATCTTTTGAAGTGTTTTTGTTTGGATTCAACTTTGCAACCCGTGGCCATTTTAGCATATTCTTCTTTTTAAAGAAAATAGTCTTTCTTCATCAGCCCTTCCAAAGAAGCCATATTTGTTATCTTAGCTGAGCCTTGTAGAAGCCTGAGATGCAGGACATGATTTCCCTGCATTTCTTTGACCATTGCATACCCTGACATTAGGATTAACTTGTTTGGGCATCAAACTTTAGGAAGATTAGCAACTGTCAGTGCTTTCGACATGTGAAAAAATGTTCTTATAGTAGAATTAAAATTTCCAAATCATCCAGAAATAGACTCATCCGCAAACTGATTGGAAACAACAATTGCTTCTCTAAGATCAGTGTATATTTTTCCTTCTTAGCAGTGTGTTAACACATATGTGGGCTTCAGACCAGCAAACTGCCAAAAGTGAGGATAGTGAGGTGTATTTTATTATCAGCACCTGGCTGCTACTAAAGCTCTGATGTACTTAGTTTTCCACATGCCTCTTCTGCATTTTACCCTAATTTTTGTTAAATAAATAATAAGTATATTACTTCATGCATTGCTGTTCATCTGAGGTTGTAATTTCCTAATTTGATGCAGTGGTGAGAACCAAATGAATGTTTTCTTAAAACTACAAAATTGTACCAGCTTTACACTTGTGAAAGTCTTCAGTGTGATTTCAAACAACAATATTCAGAGAACAGAGAAACCAAGATGGAGGATGGAAATGATGCAAAAGCAAAAGCAGAGCAACTACAAAAAGTGCAAAAAGGAGCAAGCAGATTGTTCCAGATTAGCACAAGTTCAAAAAAGGAATATGAAAAGAGTGAGAGACAAAACACTTGAGTGGCAATAAGAGAGATTTCCCCAAGAAGAAATCAAAGGAAAATGTAATTTAAGATTTTTTAGTCAGTAAAAAAAAAAAAAAAAAAAAAAAGACAAAATTACTTGAAGTTTCCCAATCCTTGATGAGGAATCTTTAGGCTTTACAGGATTTTGTGCAGGTTTCTGTGTGATCAGATTACAGCAGGATCAGACTTTATCCAAAGAAAGCATTTCTTGTTTTGAACAAACTACCATGCTGATTTATCTGAATACTTAAAAAAAAAAAAACAATACAATAAAAACAAAATATATTCTTTAGTCAATACCACATGGCTACAGAGGTTTGTGTGTTTATGGTACAGAAGCAAAATTACATAATATCAAAGATTAAATCATATAAACCCACCTGTATCTCTGACACAGGGTCTGGGCTTGCAAGTGGTGCTTTGTCATGCAGTTTGTTGGGTTTCTCTGCTACCTTCTGGAAAACAAAATGAAAGACTGGTTAAGTTTTTTTTTCTATTGCAACAGTCAAAACAAAAGCAGAAATCCTTAAACATTTATTGATACCGGAGGTGGAGTTTTTGGCTTGATGGAGCTGAAAAGGTCATCATCATCATCTGAAAACAGACTCTGTGCTGCTGGTTTCACTGAGTTGACCTCAGAACTCTGGAAAATGAACATGGCATATTAACAACTACTGAAAGGCATCTGCATCCTGTCAAAGTAAGACATGTAACTTGCAAAGAGAGAAAACACAGAAACATTAATAATATCTTATGCATATACTGACGGCAGCTTTCCCTGAGGTTGCAAAGAGGTCAACATCTGGGTCATTGTCCTTCTGCTGAGTCTGACTGAAAAGCAGCTCTTCGTCCTGGAACACACCTGTGCTTTTTGCCTGCGGCCGCTCCTCTGCGGGCTGTAAGAGAATTAACTATTTTAAATGCAATAGAATAATGTCATCAAATTACACTCTTTGTTCTGCTACAAAGCAGGCAAACCTTTTGCGTCTTCCCTGCAGTGGGCTGACTGGGCACAAATATCGGATCACTCCAATCTGATTCATCTTCATCATCACCATCATCGTCAAACAAACTAACAGTTTTTGTTTTGCCCTTCGCGTCCTTCTTCACCTCCTCTTTTCCGATTGCTGGAGGGCTTTCCTTGGGGAGGAATATGTCATCGTGTTCCGTTCCACCCAGCGGGGTCTTTGTCTGCTTGTTATTAAGAACATCAATGCCACCGAAAAGACTGACGGCTCCAGCAGGCTTCTTTTTACTTGCGGTGATCTCCTGCGATGGCAAAGTTGGGAGCGGTTCGGGAGTTTTTTCTGCAGGTTTTTGTTGCACTTGTGCTTCCTCCTTGGCTGCTGTCCCAGACACTGCAACTTCCTCAGGCAAGGATGAGGACTGAGAGGTGGCAACAGGCGTCTGAAAAATACAAGTAATGAAACAGTCACACATCTGTGTAAATTAATGGTTAAATGTTTTAAATTTACAGAATCTTTGTAATTCCCTCAGAATTCTAAAATCCTAAAAATTTTTGTATTGTCACAGATATAAAACTCATAGAAAATGTCTTGGGGAACTCACTTTAGCTGGAGGTTGGGCGTTTGTGTTAACAACAGGTTTAGGGACAAACAGAGATCCTTCATCGTCATCATCACCCTCATCTTCGAACAGGAGAGCGACCTTCTGGGGCTTCTTCTGACTACATGAAGAGTGACAAAAGAGAAAAGGTAAGAATTTAAAGCTGTAGCTTATGCTAAAAGTTGGTAACATTGAGAAGAGATCATTTCAATAGTTTAAA
Source organism: Kryptolebias brasiliensis (assembly GCA_028566095.1). Lineage (NCBI taxonomy): Eukaryota > Metazoa > Chordata > Actinopteri > Cyprinodontiformes > Rivulidae > Kryptolebias > Kryptolebias brasiliensis. Next base: position 19,796,614 of record JAOXNZ010000105.1, read on the forward strand.
ATGCATAAACAAATACAATTATTTAAAGCTGTAAATACCTTGACTCTTTTGGAGGAGCAAACAGGTCATCCTCCTCTTCATCAAACAGGCTGTTCTTTTGAGATGTTTTGGCGCTCGGGAGACTGGACGGAGCACTGGTACTGGTTTTCATCCCTCCTGTCTTGCTGTCTGGCTTTGTTGTGCTACTTTTTGAACTCATCCATTGGTCCTGCTGTTCCAGAAAATAATGTGTCCCATTGTACATCCAAGAAAGCAGCACTGGAGAGCACAAAAACATTATTTTTTTGTATTTTCATACCTCATCGTCGCTGAAAAGGGAGCTGGATGTAGCCATGCTGGGTTGTGGTATGGAAGATTTAGACTGAGTGGTTCTTCCTTTAGATTTAGCTGCAGATGCAAACAGATCCTGCAAGGTGAAGAACATGGCAACGGTTAGATATTATCATCAAGAAAAAGTCACATTTCATTTAATTAAAAAAAAAAAAAAAAACTTGTCACCTCTTCTTCCTCATCATCAAATAACAGTAAGGATGCCTTGCTGGTTTTGCCCAGACTTGTAGGTTCAGGCTTAGACTGGCTCTTAGGGATAGCTGGAAATAACTGTGGCAAGGAAATGCATATATTTATAGTCTAATCAAATAATGTTATCATCTATTTGTTTTTTTCTTATTGATGTTTGTGAGCCTGACCTGAGAGTCTTCATCATCAGAGAAGAGACCTCTGGACTGAGGTTTTTCAGTTTGCTCAACGGCAGCTTTTCCAACATCAGCGACAGGACCATTCTGAAATTCACAACATGTCAACAAAATCAACATTTTTTTGTATTGAAAATTGTTCAAAATTATTTTTGAAAGAAGAATAAAATAAAGTGAACTTTGTAAAAAGAAGTACAAGTCTGCTGTGTCCTGTGGACCAAATCAATTATAAGCTTTCCTGGAACTACTTGCAAATATAATTTCAAAATCCCCCCCCCCCCCAAAAAAAACAAACAAAAAAAAACATGCATGATGTGCAAAATGAACATAAAGACAATGCAAC
>JAOXNZ010000105.1:19797751-19814264 GCA_028566095.1 Kryptolebias brasiliensis
GAACATAAAGACAATGCAACAATATGTTTACAAAAATACACAACAGCTGACTGTTTACAGCTTCTTGCCTTAATTATGAATTCAGATGCTGAATTCTCCTACTGCAGAGCCATCTTTGTAATACGTTTACATGTAATATGTAGTTTATTGTTATTATACTTAAAAAGAAACATGCTAAACAAATTATAGTTTTTACTTGCGTTTGTGAAATCAACATAAAACTGTAAATAAGCATAAATTGCTTCTTTTCTTTTTTCCAAAAACAAAAATGTAAGTTAAAAATCTAGTTGTCTTTTGGACTTTTTAATTTAAACTGCATTCTGTTTTTATTTACATGTGCTGCCTGAGTTTTTAGTTTTTAGAAAAAACGTTTTATTACAAATTTTTGAACTCACAAGCTGGCTTCAACACCGTGATTACTGAAGCCTAAATAAGTCATTTGCGACGTAGATCTGCAACTTTGCATTTTTTATCATTAGTAAACCAGTAAACAGTGTATACAGACCATGTCAGATTTCTCTGACTCCTCACTAGTGGATGTTTGGCGTTTTTTCAGGCCTTCACTCAGCAAGCTTTTAGTTGCAGGACCAAATGTGGAAATAGCTCCAGGCGGCATCTAAACATAATAAAATGGTAAAACACGAACATGCAACACTAGCATGAAAATCTCACTACATTTTTCTGAGTGCAATCAGCAGAAGGAAGCTGAAATTTTCATTTGCCTTTTTCTCAGGTGGTTTAGCCATTTTTTCCACAACCTCAATCTTTCTCTGAGTCGAAGTTGGTGCTCTGCCATTGAAAATGTCCCCATCCTCATCATCTTCATCAACAAACAGGTCAATATGTGTCTTGGGTTTAGGTTTCTCTTGTACAACTGAAAAACAACAAAAATAACCCACACAAAAGTTTCAAACAAATGAACAATTAAATAGCAATCCCAGTACAACTAAGGGAGCAGCACTTAAATGCTTATTTCAATTCACTTACTAGACTCAGGCTTCTTTAGGCTTTTACCACTGAAGAAGTCAGCATCTTCCTCCTCATCGTCATCAAACAATCCCTTTCCTCCACCACCACCAGCAGCTCCTGTGGGAGTTTGTTTGGGGGCAATGTTGGTCCTCACAGCTGGACTGCCATTCTCTTTTCTCTCCTCTGAATCAGAGTCACGTTCTGAACTGAAGAGGCTGTTATCTGATACAAGAAAGATGGTTTGAGTATGATAAAGCAACCAAAAGACAAAATAAAATAAATACTAAAAAGATATCTGATGTGATACCTGGGAATATTGATACGGCTCCGGCTGGAATCTTTTTATTAGGTTTGCTAGATTCTAGATAGAAAAATAGAAATTTATGTCTGTCTGACATTTTATTTTCCAAAAAAACTTTTTTTTATACATCTTCACATCTTACCTGCAGTTTGAGCTGTGCTTTTCACGATTACATTTGTTGCTTTTTTCTCTTCCATCACAGGCTTTGGTGCCTCAGAGAAAAGATCTCCCTAAATCAAAAAATTACACAAATAAAACTCTGCTTTCCACAGTTTTTGCGATGTGGAATTAAAATAGTTTACTGCACCTCATCATCATTGTCAAAGAGGCCTTTCCCTCCACTGAAGAGACCACTTTTTCCTCCAAATGGTGAGAAGTCCTCATCCTCCATCTTGGGAGGCTTAAACATGTCATCACTGTCCTCTTCAGCTGCTGTTACAATACACACAGAATACACACCATTAGGTATAATGACAACAAAGTGTTTGTTCAGACAAAACTAATGCAGTGTTTAACAAAAAGGTTGAGTCCCATGAGGATGAATGAGTACCCTACCCTGTGGATTTGTAGGTTTTGATTCTTTTCTGGCTTTACTCTTCTTAGATGATAAAGCTTCCACGATAATGACATGGGAGAAACAAAATATCCATAAGAACGCACGTGTAGAGATGGAAATTGTTCCTAATTCTAACTTATAGTGAAAATTTCAAATGAGAACGTCGATGGATTTTTACTAAAATTAAATATGATGGAGTATAGGAATGGAAACTTATATTGAAATCAAACACTATGACAGCAGCTGTTTAGTAATGATAAATACTTACATGCACGCTCTCCCTCTGGCTTGACAGTTTCTCCTTTGATTCGGGCAGCTAGCTCATCAGCAAAGGATGAAGGGCCTGTTTTCTGTGACATGCAAAATAGCAGAATGGAAGTTATATCTCCTAGGCTTATTTTGAATTATTAAGATTGGAAAGACTTTGTTTTAATTAAAACACTTGCTCATATACTAACTTTTGAGTCATCAATATCATCATCCTTGTCCGATTCTCCAAATATGTCAGAATCCTCCTCCTCCTCTTCATCCTCTTCATAACTAACCATGGATGACTTCTAGATGTGTGTGAGTTAGGGAAAATAAGTGAAACATTTGCTTTACATGTGATGAAAAGGTTAATGCTGGCTAACCATGTATTTAAGATACCTTTGTAATGTTATTGTGACCTTCTTGCTCCTCCTGATACGAGTCCTCATCTGAATGCTGTTAAGTAAACAAAAACATCTATCAAATAAATCTACTCATCAAAAAAAATGTGAACGAGTAAAGGAAAAAAATGATCTTACAACTGTTTCCTTGTCATCTTCACTGTCAATCACACTGTCTCTGTCACTGTCAACTGACATTTCTGAAAAATACAAAAAGCCTAATTAATGCCACACTGTGCACATTATATTGCAAGCAACAAAAAACATCTTTAGACAGAATATTACCATCACTTGACAGGTCACCAAGTCCTACATCTTCTTGTTCCATGAAGGCTTGAGAACCAATCAGATAAGGAAGTGGCCTGTCCACATACAGATCCTACAAAGAGCATAAATAAGAGTGACACAGATTAAAAAACGATTAAACACAATCAGAATAATTGCATATTGCATAGCATTTTTTTTTGTTTTAGACCAACAGCACACCTTGGGCTCCAGAATGGGCTCTACCCGTTCTGTGATGTCCTCGTCCTCTGAGTCAGAGTTCCCCGCTTTGATGTCCAGATGCTCAAAGGCGGACTCTAAAACTTTTAGACCGTAGTTCACAGCTTCCTGCATCTTAGGAATCAACTCTGCCTCCTTCTGCTCTCGAGTCTTCTCCTTAGGTAACATTAAATCTAATCATTGTAGGAATATCAAGGAAAAATGAAGGATGTGAGAGGATTTTCTGAATGTTAACGTACCTGCTCAGGCTGCTTTTCTAGTGCATCAGCTTTGGAAACAGTCTCCTCTACTTCTTCATCGTATACTCTCTGCAACAAAATGCAAAAATAAAAAAAAGGGTGTTTCTGTTACTGGTTGGATTACAGTTTGTTAAATACAACATTAGGTCAGTTAAAACATTACTGTTTAAAAAAATATATTACATTTTCAATAAACTGTGTATTAGAAAGCATTAGAAAGTCATTGAAGACAGAGTGCAAGCGGCTGTCGGTGGCCTTGGTGTCACAGATAAGGCTGTCTAACTGTTTTTCAATCTCATGTGTTTTTGACATCATTCTCTGGGAGAAGTCTTGGAGGAAGTGGAAGAGCTGTGAGGAAAAAAAAAAAAGTTATTAAAACAAAGACAGTTGTGGGGTAGTTGCAACACACATTTCACAATCTTTTCAAGAATTTCTGCAGTATTTCTCTAGTTTTCTTGAACTCACAACAGTTTCACCACCTTCTTTGCCCATTTCAGACTTACAGGTAACACATCAAACCTACCCCGGAGTCAGCAGCTAAAGACCAGTTAGCACTGTGGTGCCGTATCTCTTCAAGACTCCACGGTCTCTCCCAAATCTGAGTATCGTCTTGTGCCAAGTGTTCATTCCTACTTGGGCCATTTGCCATTCCATCTGGCAAAGCACTCATCTGCAATCAGATCACTTGTTGTTAGAAATAAAATTAATAATTCATACAAGCTTTGTAATGTGGTTAAAAACAAACAAACAGAGGAATACCAAACAAGAAGAAGACTAGTTGCTGCAGCTGCACCCCACTGACTGTAATTCACAAATGATTTTGTCTTTGCAAAACATAACAAAATATACCTTTTTTAGGCTAAGATTTGATGAGGGAAATGCTAGTCATGCTTGTAATTTGGGACATAAAAATATGCAATGACATTATTCTCTGCATAAAATATTTTTAACTTGTGAGACGGACCAACCCATAGTGACCATTACATATTTTGCTACTAAGTTGGCTTAAATGGCATATTTATGATTCATAGGCATGCATGTGAAGTTGTTGTTTTTTTTGTCTCGCTGACTGTCTCAGACTTTTAAAACTCAAGATCACATCATTTAGCTGTTCCATAAACACATTTTAGACATTGGAAGAATAATAACACTGATATCACTGGAAAAATCACTGAGTTTCTGTTCAATGTCCAGCATTCATGTCACCAAACCACAAGTGCATTGGTTAAAAACAATTCTATTTATAATAATATTACAGATTTTCTTTTCTTTCCTTTCATTTTTTTTAACAATAAAACGCCCACCCTGGGTTAGTTTAACAACCAGTAAGAACTTTAGCTCTCAGGTCAAAGGTTTAAACTTCCCTGTTGTAAAGCAAACCAAGCACCGAGACAGATCCCTTTTACTAAAGCGTCCTGCTGTATAAATTACTGTCTACGCCACTATTCGTTCTACTTCTAAAGATTATAAGCGATATTTTTTTTATAATTTACTGCGGACATTACGCCTCATAAAGTCAGAGACTGGATAAGTGTCCGTGGAGTTTATTCAAAACCACAATTAAAAGAATTAAACCAATGCTTTCCTGCTATGCGTGACTAGCTTCCAAACCACTGAAATTGTTTTTAGACTTGCGATTACCCTTTAGTTTACATACACAGTTGTATGTAGTTTTCCTGGCACTCTTGCAATAAGATTCGCTATTACATTAGCGAAAGGCAACTTGTCATGTCCCCATAAACTTTTATAATTCCCATTTTCTGTTGGTTCTTTAAGAAAAAGCGGGGACTGTTTGGCTAGCAGCTAGCACTTAGCACCAACACTGACTACTGCTGCTTCAAGCAACACGGAGTGGCAATTTGCTACAAGAAGAGGCGCTCCCACGCTTACCTTGGATAGTTCTCGTCAAACGCTGCCCACGACGGTCAACTGTGGTCAAAAACGAAGAAAAAAATAGGATCGATTATGCAAAAATTGGCCTTTCCCTCATTGGTCTTCTGACAGGTCAGCCATGTTCCGTCTGCAGACAGTCACCTGACTGCTGTTGCCTAGCAACCCAGCGAAAGTGGGGCGGAGTGGAACAAACTGACTGTTCAGTGTGGCTGCTTCTTTAATGGTTTCGGAATGATAAGTAAAATGTTGAATATTCATAATGTTTTTTTTTTCATTTTGGTTGCACCCTTCTGTAGGGGTCGCCGCAGCCGGCGAACTCGTTCAGTAGATTTGTTCTACGCTTAGTAACAGCGGAACCGGGGCTCGAACACACAATCTCTGGATCACGGCATTTACTACCGAGCTACCACAGCAGCAACAATTTCTAGTTTACATTAACTCACGTTTTTATAAATATTTTTTTTAATTAGTTTTTACATCAACCTAGATTCTCAAAAATTAAAAGCACTTAAACCTCTTTAATAATTTACCTCAGGGGATGAGTAACGTATTAATCCATCTATATTCTGCATCCAATTGAGTATTTTCAACACACATGCCTTAAAATTCATATATTTCCATATGTTCTTGTCCCCCTTCTCTACATCCTGAACCTTCTCTGTGGTCTTCTTCTTTTCCACCTCCATATCCAACAGCTCAGCCTTGCATCTCTAATTTTGCCTCCAGACTGCTCAACCTGAATCGTCTCTCTGATGTACTCATTTCCATCTAATCCTGTTTATTTTGGTCATTCCCTATAAAAATCTTAACATGTTTGTCTGTCCTTTATTTTTATAAATGCCACTGTCTCCAAACCATACATCACTACCACCCTGCAAACCTTTGGCACAAATAAATAATACTTTTTGAAAATATGAGGTAACAATGCTATTAAAAATAATTTTATTAAAAACATCTGGCTTGTTCTTGGAATTTGCTAATGTGCTGTTTTTACACATTTTTACCCCAGCAAAAGCAATAAGGACGAGAAACAGTTATGGAAAATTGNNNNATCAATTGTATTGCTGACACCGCTTGTCTCTTGCTAACAGCTAACAGGTTTAAGCTCAAATGATCAAACTGAGTCCTCACAGTGAAACCTAACTAAATGCAAACAGGCAACAGTGACATTAGTATAAATCAGTATAAATTAAATCTTGTTTTCAAACATTTCACAACGGAAGCAGAAGTACAACAATCAAGATGCTATTTCTCAAAAGTTTATTAAATTAATTTTAAAAAAATCTTGTTTTTTTGTTGTTTTTTTATTATGCAAGACAAATTAAAAAGTACACCAGGCTTTCACCTTTCATAAACTTTTAAGATCTTTAGAAAATAATTCAAAAATGTATAATGTTGTGCAAATTGAACATAACATTAAGGCAAGAGGCTTTAAAAACCCAAGAAGGGAATATACATGACACAAAAATCACAGAATGCTTTTCATAGGTGGCATGTTTTGGATCTTGTGTTGCTCATTCTCCACGTCTGAATGCATCCATTTGCTCATCCGAAGCTCCAGACTGCGTCACAGGTATTATAGTTTGATCCAAGTCATCAGTCCCCTGTCCTGTTGCCTCTTTGGTTCTGCGTGTGTCATTTTCAGCACCATCTGCCTCAATGTCTTCAGGTCTTTCGTTGACTTCTATGTCTTCCTCAGCCTCCATCATCACCTCTTTTTTCTCCTCTTCTTCATTTTCAGCAACCATTATAACGTTGTTTGGATCAGTTAAAGTGGTTTCTTCTTCATCTTCCTCCTCATTTAAAGTGACCTCTTCATCCTCTTGGCTGCCTCTAAATGTATCCACGGGCTGCCAATAATCACACAGCTTACCCTGCATGAGAAAAAAAGATAATGACAATGAGGCTCAGTGTTGCTGACAACCTTTAAAACAAAACATAGAAACAAAGCATAGAACTGACGTGAAAAATGTAGCTACTGTACATTGAGAGGTCTGGTTCTCTGAAGGAGCATCTGCCACTTGGTGTAGATCCTGGCTACCAGATCCTTCACCTGAAAGTGGGTGAAAATAATAGTTTTCAAGGCAACAGATGCAACAAATAGCTCCTCGGTAGAGGGTATTCTACTATGTAGATAATTAGTGCCCTTATAAAACCTTTAAATCAGTGAGAATCAGGACTTAAATAAGCAAACTGCTTTCCATCATGGACTCACAAGCTACCATTCTATATATTATTATCTTGTCTGTTTTTAATAAATATATTGTACAAATTATGATTTTGCCTCTGTCATCTTATTATGTTAAATCACCAATATTGAACTGAGAGCACAAATAATTAAAAAAATTGGCAGATTGGATTTAAATAAATGACTGACTGAAGAGAAAGTTCAATAAAACAAATCTTAACTTCTAGATATTTCACTTTTTAAGCTTGGAACTTAAAAAGTTTAAATCCATAAATAGTGGAGTTCTACTTGCCAAAAGCAGCTTTTTCTGCTTATGGTAATTTTCCTTTGCTTATTTTCTATATATATAAAAAAGAAAATGATTAGCTTAATGCTCACAATTTTATTAGCCTAAACATTGAAAATTGAAATGAAGGCTGCATAAATTATTAAAATCTTTGCTTTACAATACCCTATATACATAAAAAATATTTACCCTTTACTATTATTACTTCTATATTAGTTTTTCTGAATGTATAATGTATAGTCTTAGTATTATTTTTATTTTTTACCAATAAAAATGGTTTTTCCTAGTCATTTGGTCACTTGTATACATTAATCATAACATAATTATAACTGCTAGATTGTTAAACAATCATTTCTGTGTCAGTTTACTTAGTTTAGTAGCTGTAGGAGGCATCAGTCATCAGGTTTTTTGTTTGTTTCTCTGTTTTTCACCTTTGGTAAATCAGTTTGTGATACTCTCAGCTGTATGAAAAGGGCTCTTCAAATAAAGTCTGACTGACTTAAGTACTGTATGTTAAATAGTCAATTTATACAGAAATTGAACAAAAAAGGGATTCTGAAAATGAATGAACTGTGTGGACATTATTCCCACAAATTGCTAATTCTATTTTTTTATTTAAATGGAATTATTGTTAAATAGCTACTAACAAAAAGAGTCAAATGACTTTAACTTGAGTTTAAATAAGGAATAAGGACAACTTTCATGAGGAAATAAAAAACAGTAATGCATGAAATCATGTGAACGATGCCTTTTTCACAGATGTCTGATGTTCTTTTAATTAAACTGCCGCTGGTCTTGGTGGATGATAATCAGATAGTTTTCCTTCAGTCTGTTTACTGTGTAGGTAGAAGTGATAACATGTTCAGACTGATTATGCTCAGTATTCTACCATTTGGGGGCCCCACTCCATGTATCTTATGCAGATACTGAAGTTTGACAACACTGAACATGATCAAGCAACTATTGCTGACAAACCGACAAGTGTGTGATGACTTTTATATCAGAATATGTGTATAAATATGTGGGTATTGGAAGTGTTTAAATTTTACCTTGATGCTTTTCTGTAACAAATATCTGACTAGACTGGACACATGCATACCACTTTTAAGTTGGCACAACTCTGAGATATTGAAAAAAAAGGGACTTTTGATCAGCTGTTTAGAGGACTCGAACAGATTAAGTTACTGAATAAATTGCATTATCCATACTTTCTGCTTGGTCTCGCCCACATTAAAAAGCTAAAACGCACAGTTGTATTTTTTCTCTCAAGCAATGCACCAAAAAAATAAGATAAAATTAGGCTTGTAAGTGTAGCTTTTTCTCAGTCTTGCTACATATCTTTATCAGCTGCTTTCAGGCGCTGCTGTTTTAACCCAATGCAACTTAACTGCTAGTTTAATGTAGACATGAATACTGTAACTCTAAAGGTAGGACTTTAGTTATGTGTGGTGGGGCTGCTTCTAATATGACAAACAGCAGTGAATCAGATGAAGTATAAGATCTGTTTTTTTTAGTTCTGTATATTTGTGTTAGAAATGTTTTAATGTATGCTGATCTGCACCACACCATGTACCCTGAAGCTCTTAAGAAATGATGCTCACCTTGCTGCGGTAAAGACATTTCTCGCTCTCTCTGATGTCACATTTAACATGTGTTTCCAGCTCAGATGACAAAGCAATCAGCTGTACCTAAAGATAGCAAAAAGGTTCACTCTTACAGGTAAATGAATATTATAAATCTGACCTTTAAAACCCCTTTCTGAACTCAGTCTCCTTAACGCTGTGGACCAGAAAGCAAGAAAAAGAGAATTTACCTTCTGACAGGGTGGGAAGACCTGAAAATTGGAAGCTTCATTTGTTAGCATCAAGAGGCTATAGCACAGGTAGTACGCCTGGAACGCATATTGAAAAGAAACAAAAATAATCAGAAAGTTCTTTTGAATGTTACATAATAAAAAAAGCCCCCAAATTAAACTGCATGATGAAATATTTTTGAACTCTAAAGCCTTAACTTGATTCCTCACCTGTTGGTCTACAGAGGCCTCTTTGTCTATCAGATGCAGGCCTTGAAGAGCTGATGGTTTCATTTGGAAAAGATACGGCCTCAACTCGGCAAGCTGAGCACCATACAAACAGCCAAAGACAATAGAAACATTTAATTACGTCAGAGCAACAGTTTCAAACTGGATAAAAGACATTTAAATTTGAAATGGAGCAGATCACCTGAAGCTCTTCCTCAGTAGGTCTGTAAGTGCAAGTACCATCTAACAACTTGGAGATGAAGGACATGCTCAGATGTCTGCGAAGCCGTCTGTCCAGGAAAATGAAAAAGGCAAACAGTAATAATAATAATAACAGAAAATATCCAGAGATGCAAGAAGAGGAAAACAACTGACAGAAACAATCTACGCATTTTTATTTCTTCTATTGTTTAATTTTGCTTTTATGTGTGTAACATTTGTCCAATTTATCTAATGAGTATTTTACTTTTTAATTTCTTATAGTTCATAAGATCATTTCTTCTATACTATATACTTATACTATAACCCTCCCACACAGAGTTTTTTTTTCCTATCAGTACATTTTGCTTCTTTTCATTAGTTGTTGCTTTTTTGTTTCACTATGCAAACAAGCAAGCAAAAGAAATTTCAACTCACCGTCCGCGGGTGTTGTCAGGCAGGAGCTGAACCAGCAGGCACATGTTGTGGTGATCATCCGTCAAATCTGTAAGGGCCTGACAGATTTTGGGGAGCTACAAATTAAAGAAAAAGGTGGTTTCATAAGACTTAACACGAATCCAGAAACAAATAATTGCATTACAGTATATATAAAATATCAAATACAAAAGGACATTTTCTTGTTTCTTGAAAGTAAAAATGTTTGTCAGTTTCTCTAAAATCAGTCAAAGAATCAAAAGGGTTCATGCACTGCACTGACCATGGCATGCCAATCCCTGATGTTTTTGACGATTTTAAACTGAAGACACCTCACTTCCATTCTGGACTGGAGGATCCATCGTGTTTCCAGGCTGATCCTTCCCACAACAGTTAGCAGCAAAAGCAGCTCAGCATCGCTGTACACGCGAGGGCACAGGTCCATACAGTACGACAGGTACTACAAACAAGGGACAAGAAGTAAAAAACAAAAAAAAAAACATTCATAAGAAACTCCTTGAAATGGCTTAAATCATTGCTCAAAAATTCTTATCAAACCACTTCAACAAAAAAAACCCCAACAACCTCTGTATCTTAATTGGTGCATAGCTGGATATATGGCGATGTAAACAATGCATCTAAAGCAGAATGAGGATTTTACTTCCTTGACAGGTTGATTTACTTTCTGCTTTGCTTTAGAATTTAATGTTGGCTCTATAGTTTGAATGATTTCATTACACAGGTTTCAATCTCTGATCCTCATCTGCTAAACACCGTAATAAAGTTATTGCCTAAATAAGATGTTGAGACCAGCTCACATCTCTACTTCTTTGCTGCAAGCATTGAAATAAAACAAAAACTTATCAACTTCAAGGAACAAGCTGTAAACCTTTAGGTTCTCAAATGCCCATGAAACACAAAGGTTAGTGATTTTATAAGACGACTCAACAATCAATGAATGTACAGTACGCTTGCAATTAAAAAACAAATATGCTGTGGAATGTTTACATTATTTGTGCTCTTCAAGAAGCATTATTGTTTCATCCTCAGACCCGTTCTGACAAAAAACGTTTAGAAATGTTACATCTGTAAAAACAATTTACTAAGAACATCTTACATCTTTTAGTGAATTCCTCAACAACAACAAAAAAATACATTTTAAATGTCAAACTTTAGAAAAAAAAAGAAAAACTTTGGGTGCTTCGTGTGATTGGCACATAATTTGTGTCTCACCTTTAAAATGTTGCAGCAGTTGTGTTCAGGGAACGCCACCTCTTTCTTGTGATTGGCGGGACTCTCGCTCCTTATAAAGATATTCTCCCTTAAAAAAAATAAGAAAAACTTTTTCATGAATATTAGAAGGCCATCATATAAAATTTAGCACACATCTTTCATTTTTCTATACAAGGCAACAAAATACAGTAAATAAGTGACACACAGAGCAAAGCTACTTACAGCACGTCTCCCTCTGTGAACGATGGCTGCAGGTTCTCAAAGGGGAAGAGCGTAAGAAACGCAACACCCATGTTCATGAGAACAAGTGTGATGTCCGCCAAACTAGGGACCCACACTTCAAACTGCTGACTTTCATTTTTGACTGAGGAAGTACATGCACAGGAAAAAAAAACCCTGATTAAAAGATACATCCTTCGGTAGAAAAATATAAGAAGCTTGAGGGAGGACATGCTGACCTATCTGATAAGCAGCAGAACACGCGATGTCACAGAGGGCTTGCAGGATCTTTTCTGACACCATTCTCTCAGTATGGACTGACATCATCTGACAAAATCAACAAATAATTCATAAAAAGCTCATATACATCAAACAACAAAATGATTACTAATGAGGGCCATCACAGTATTAGAATTTCAGACTTTTATAGTGAAAGGTTTTTCAATTCATTAAAAAATAAAAATAAAAATTAATAACCAGGCTTTTAGATTTGCTTTTTATATAAAGCGATTATACTGACAAGTAACAGTTTTAGGGGGCATTTTGTAAACAGACCTAAATAAAGCACTTTATTGTTTCATCCTAACAAGATCGCTAAGAAATAAATAATTAGGTTACAAATTGAGAATTTATGAAACTGACCAAACTTCTGTGTGCTTTATATTAACCTATTAAAAGTGGACTATGATGGTAGTGGATGTTAGATCTTACTTTTCAACTGTTTTTTTGAGACGAGATGATCTGCTTCTAAAATGCTGCTGATACAGCTGATGATCCTGGACATTTTGTTTCATTTTTAAAGTTTGTAGTTGAATCAGCAAGTGGGTTTCCCCCACAGCTTTAGTCAAATGACCATTGTTCACATCAACTAATGTTCATGTGTGCGACAGTTAGGGAGGAGAGGAGCTGAGTCTGTAGTGCTGCTGTGTGAATTTGTGTAAGAAATAAAGAAGGGACGAACGCAACTGCTGGTATTGGTCCTGTCATAAATAACACGTTAGCATTGCTTTGTATCAGAGTTTCTACTTTTACTTTAGCCAGACCAACTTACAACATTAGTACACAGGTGTGCTGGGATTACCTTAAAGAGAAAACGAGTGACCTGAGAGGGACATGGCGATGTATGGTCGTAGGCTGTCTGGAACAAACCAATATTTACATGAAGTTCCAACTGAGCAGGACTGGACCTGGTAAGAAGCCGGAGAACAAAAGAGCAGAAACAAATCAGAAACCTTCAGCTAAAGGTTTATGCTGCTCATTCCCTCAGACGAATAAATGTGGTTACAAAGCTGAAGCTGCAATCTTAATATCAAAAAATTGAAAACACACACTTTGGCATCTTTAGCAAATTACATAAAGCAACAGAATGTGATGCTATGCTTTTTCCCAGACTGAATACTAAAAATGTGCTTATTTGGCCATTTATGTAAAATCAATATGCTTTTGTAGGTTGACTGCTACAAACTCAGCTGTATATTCAGCACAACGTGACTGAAAGGCACGACTGGATCAGTATGTTTCTTTCATAATATATTATAATATATTTGTAATTACAGAGGTTTGGTTAAAAAAAAAGGGTTAACTTGAGGGCTTTGCACATTACTTCAAAACTCAAAGTTCAGTCAGCTCAAAGCTTGAATGTGCTGTCTTGAAGAGGTAAAAGGCAAATTATATCTATATTTTTTCAGTTCCAAACATTCCTACTTTAATAAGGGAGCAAAAAAGGCATACTTCTTTGCAAACCAATAAACAACTCTTGAACCCTGTGGTTACAGTGTGAATCTTTTAAGGCTAACAACATACTTAGGACAAACAAACAGTTTAATTCCTAAAAAGACAAATACAGGAGAATCTGAGATCAAATACATCCCAGGTGCTCACACATTTCTAGTAAAGTTGTCACTTGGATTCTACCAACTGCTGAGGCTCCACTGGCAAATTTCCAGCTGAAATAATTTTTTTTAAAGACTTTTTTATTTATTTATTTTTTTTAAATCAAGCACAGTTTTTGCTGTTGTAGGAAAGGTTTGGGTATAATCAGAATAATCAAGATTTTTGCACAGTGAATACTTATATCAGATTTCATGTCTTTTGGGTCTTCAAATGTAAACTCTGGCATTCATATGTATAGACACTCAGAAGTCGAACTCACCAAATCAGTGTTTTCTGTGCTGTCCCCTGTGGATTGACCACACATCGCCTGAGCTGCAGTGTATCCTTGTCAAAGATTTGGCCAAACTTTTCCAAGTTGAACACTGCTTCTCCTGGGGGCACTTCTCTGATTGCAGAGGACATCAGCGAGTAGCGCTCCAGGAATTCCCTGAATAAGAAGAGAAAAAAACATTTATTATAAAACTCAGGAGCAGGGATTGTGCAGAAGAGTCTGGTGTCCCAACATGGTTCTGTTTTCCTTACTGTTGCTCACTACTGGAGATCTCCTGGTTCTCCTCTTCCTTCTCGTACTCAGCTAACGTCAACAGGTCTTCTTTGCATGCAGTTAATAGCTGTGCCTCCATCTCTTTAGCTCTGACAAATATAGATTATAAACAGTAAATCCTCTCAGTCATGCATACAAACTAAAATCAAAGGAAAATGGGACTTCTGCTTTCTGACACACGTACCTTTTGTTGCTGTTAATTTCCTTTAGCATCTGGTCAAGACTGTTCTTGTAGACTCCTGACTTTGTGGTGGATGGAAGTAGCTGCTATGATAGGTTAAAAGTGACATTGAAGATGTGGATTAAGAGAACAAATTTATAATTTTTGATCCATAACCTTAGATATAACACAGACAAGCTGAGCTTACATTTTTTGACCTGGAGCTGTGATGGCCAGGTGTGCTTGGCTCTGAGAAGGCTCCTTTCTCTGGTGTATCTGGAGGTTTGGTAACTCGCTCCATTATCTCCTGGAAGGAGACCAGCTGCTCTTCCTCACTGCTATCAGAGCTCTGGGTTAGATCTGTTTTATATGCAATGCTTAGACCCAGGTCAAGCTCCACATCGATGGGATCCTCTTCATTCACCTCCGTTTTACTCCCGTCATCTGCCTGCCCCTCCAGCGGTAGAGACTGAGTACACTGAGGTGAATTTGCATGTTCTGAGGCTGCTGTGTCCGCCTCTACAGAAGACGATCTTACACTGGTGGAGAGTAATGGTGATTGTTTATGATGAGATTTAACGCTCTCGTCTTTAAGCTGCCTTCCTGAAGAAGGGCTGGGGCTGTTTTTGAGTCCTTTATTTTCAGAACAAAGCAGCAACTTTTCTACTTTGACACGCTTTAAAGTCACAGCTGGCAAAGAGATAGGACAATTACGTGCTAAAGCTGACACTGCATGTGTAGGTTCTGCTACTTTGGACTGACAAGAGGATGCACCAACTGGGGGAAAGCAACTGGTTGCAGGAGTGCTAACTTTCTCTAAGGTAGTTGAATTAACAGTTTCCTCATTTGTCTTGGACTTTGCACTCTTACTTGTCGGGTTGACGACGTAAACCAAAGGATCAGGGGTAAAAAGTAGATCTATATCGTCAGGAACCACCGGTCTTCGCACACGGCAAGTTTTAGTGCGCTCTGCTGTGCGACCACTCTGTGAACCCATATTTGGCTTTGACATCGGTTTAGGGGTGCTGCTTTCTAAACTTTTTTCTCCCACTTGATTAACTTGATTACTGCTGTCTTTCTGAGCTTTAGAGACACTTGATTTATAATTTTGATGGTTTTCCTCATGTCCGTCTTTTGCACTTTCTTCACTGGGCCTTGAAGATAAACTTAACTTCACTACATTCTGAGTAGTGGTTATATAAACTTGCTTTGCCCCCATTAACGGCGGCTTCTTCGGACAATGTTTAGGTGACGATGTGCTGTGTGACTGAGTGGGTTTGACTGTGGATAACTCTGAGCTTGTTGACTGTCCACATGCCAGCTGAGAATGCTGATGGCCATCTGTTGTTTTGGGTGGTAAGTCCAAAACTGAATTCTTCAACTGAGAGACCAGTGAAGTGCTTAATGCGTTGCAAGGAGTTGGTTTGGTTGTCTGAGTTCTGCCAGAGTTTGCATATTGAGGACATGGTTTCTTGATATTCTCATTACAGTTTTCAAACTCTCTGCGCCTCTTCTGAGATGTGCAATTCAAATCCACTGCTGAAAAAAAAAGAAACAGAAACTTTAATCAATCTTCACAAACTGTCTAACAGTGTCAGGATTCAAAAGAAGCTTTTCAAATACAAAATGTATGCTTTAGTGAAAACTAGAAACCATTACTTTCATAGAGCAATGCTCAATATTTTAGTTTCAGAAAAATCAAAAAGTAATAGATTACTGTAGTAAAATAAATCTGTTTGAGCCCGTAAAAACTGATCAGAGAAAACTTGTGTCAATTTTACACATTGATTGTTGTTAGATAAAAAAAAGTCTGTGCTGTCGGTTTTATTTTAATTAGTATAAACTAAGACAGCATTACCAAAGGATTAGTGACATTTTTAAGCCACTCAAACAA
This sequence comes from Kryptolebias brasiliensis, assembly GCA_028566095.1. Lineage (NCBI taxonomy): Eukaryota > Metazoa > Chordata > Actinopteri > Cyprinodontiformes > Rivulidae > Kryptolebias > Kryptolebias brasiliensis. The sequence goes on from JAOXNZ010000105.1 coordinate 19,813,934, forward strand.
GTAAAAAAAAAAAAACCTGAACCAGTTTTATTTATTTATGGCTCTATAACAAAAAGAAAAACCAACATAGAAAACATTTTTTGTTGTTGGGAACATGGACCATCCAGTAACTTATTTTCAATCAGATTTACAAACTTCTTTGAGAATATTACCTGGAACTGAGTTTTCACTTGAAGGTATTTGTTCATATTGATGGCACTAAAAGAAATAAAATAAATAATAGTGTTAGTTCTTTAGACAGAGTTTTACCAAAAAAAATCATTGTCAGTCTGCAAAGGATATATTACAACAAATTTCCTGAAAAAAAAAAAAAAAAGTAAAGCCACTTATT
>JAOXNZ010000105.1:19835856-19851182 GCA_028566095.1 Kryptolebias brasiliensis
ATTACTCTGACTTCTGTAACTCTGTTCAAATTATTATAATTCTTCACACAATAGCACTTGGGTGGCGACCTCAGATTCCTTTTGTGGTACAATGTTGCCTTTCAGGCACATCTTAGCAGATTTTTCTAAGTTATGTGCATATAAATGAACATCTTTATGCTTCCAAAAGTCTGGGTCTAATTTAGTAGTTAATAAAAACTGACAGAGGAAAAGCTTCTCTGTGCAGTGTTGCATCAGGACTTGTAAATGACTTGTTTTTCTTCTGGCACACTCTGTACACCAGTTTTAGAACAAAATTTAAAATAAAAAGTAAGTTAAACAAAATGTTGGGATTCTTTTTGTATCTAATAGACTTAGTTTCAGTGTTTTAGACAGGGAGACATTTCCTGTCCAGTCGTCCACTCATTTGCTGATAGAGATGTGCATCTCAAGACAAATGTCCTTAGTTTTCTCTTTCTGGTCAGCACAACATCTTCAGACATAAATAAAAAAAAAAGTCGCAAACATTTGGTGCCTGGTTTCCTGCAGCTCTCTCCAAAAATAAATAAATAAATAAAACCTGCAGTGGACTATTAACTTTGCATCTACTTTGCATTTTGATTAAACCCTCTTTTGTGACAATCATAAATTATATCCACCACTCTGCCTGTCATCTAAATCAGCAAGCTAAATGACATTTTGCTTGACAACAATGTTTTTAAGTGTCTCTTCCAGCAGAAACACACTCTCAGATGTCGCCTGGTTTTCCAGTTTTGCTTTCCAGACATTTTCTAGCGAGGATGAGTCGAGGGAAAGCTGACAAAGGATGAGGAAAGAGATGAGTGACAGCTGCTTCCGGAACATAGAGAGCATATCTGATTTTCCAAACTAAGAAAATAGACTTTTTCCAATCCTTTGTGTGTGCATGTGTGTGATTGACAACAGTCATATTGGGGGATCTTGGATAGGGAAGGATCTGAGAATAGAATCTGTCCCTGATGCACGGTAATTAGAGCAAGGAACAGTAATTAGTGCAATGATACATACAGAATATGTTCCCTGTGCTCTGATTTCAATCCACCACACAGACAACCACACAAACACCCACACACACAGACACAGACGAGCCCTTGTGCACTCTGTGTTTTTGTTCAGGAAGAACCACAGAACACTGCGGCACAACATTCATTGTTATTCCTTTGCTCTGTGTCACTGTGTGGCTTTGCTCTTATTTTCAGCGCTGTGCAGCTCAGTCTCTCGTTGACTCCTGCAGTCTCCAATCAGACACGACACGGCCTCCCTGCTCCTCTCTGAGGTAAACACACAACATCACACACAAGAGAGGTGAACACAGGGGCCAGCACCTTTTCCATTCGCTCCATTCAAAGGAGTTAAAAACTCTTCACTTAACCTTCAGAAATAAAATCCACTTTATTACCACTGAAGAGAGAACACTTTCTTGATACTATAAAGGAGAAAACCTGATGTGCAAGCTCAACTTGCAGCTGTCAAATTAAAGTTTTTCCAATCTTCCTGGCTGTTAAAATAAAATGGGCTCAACTCATTTACACAAGGTCAAACTGCTCTCCATGTATAAGACCTTCCTGTTTGCCGTCACGCTTTGCTGCCTTCAGGGCTGTTCTGGGCGGTAGAGAAACACAACATCACATCAAATTACATCGTATGGCCCACACTGGCAGTTTGAACTATTAAGATCAGCAGGGCCAGGAATAGATTTTAAAAGAAGCCTTAATAAGCAGGTCATGTGTCAGATAATTGTTGGGATCTTTTGTACTCTACCCTTTTTCTAAACCCACAATAGCGTCATTACTTGTTTTTTTTGCTTACGATTCAAGTCGATTATGTCCAGATCACAAAATAACAGTTATTATGTTTAATGTGTTGGACAATGTATTACTTGTTGTAGCTTCCTGTTGCTTCTTTTATTCTTTATTCTGCTTTTTTTTTTTCAGAATCAGATAAATGCAGCAAAGTTAATAATAAAAAACGTCAGAGAATGGGAAGTGATCAAAAACAAACTGCAAAAGCAACTCAAGAGTTTTTGACTGTAAATAAGCAAAATAATCAGCTAAGGCCAACTTCACTGAGCACTGTTTTACGAACTGAAGAGGAGCTGCAGTGAAGATGCATGCTGACACACTACACACAGCTTTTGTCAAGTAACCAAGAGTTAGAGAGAGTAAAATACAGTAGAGCAGGAAGTCCTCTGTGTTATCATAATGCAAACTGCATTTCCTTGTGGGCATAAACTGAATGTAAAAACAGGGTTAAATTAAAGGCCAAACATTCCTTGAAGGAATGCATATGACCCACCACCTTCTATGTCAGAGTTTTAAATCAAGATCATTCAAACAACAAAGTAATAGTCTTTTTGGTCAAATCTTTCAAATTATGTTTTATGTTTTGTTATGCAAAATTGTTAGAGCTCAAAGTAAGTGTTGGTGATGGTACACAGAGTGAACAGGAAGATCTGATCATGGATTGTGGAAAAACAAGGAATATACAGAATATACTGGAAGGGTTGATGAGAAAATGGAAAACAGGTTTTGGGGAAGGCTCAAGAACAACTGAGGACATCTAGTAGTAATAATGTTAACAAGAACAAAACCAAGGCTAAATAACCCAGGCAGCTAAAACTGATCAAAACCACAGAGAAATTTAATAATACCAAACATTAATTCAGAACACCAAAAGCAAAACAAAGAGTCAAAAACATGACAGGCCCAACCTGGCATCAGTTAACCCTGATTTATTAAGAGATCTACTGATTTATTGTGACAAGTGATAGAGGCATGTAATAATCGGCAGAGTAAAGTGGCCCTAATCTTATATTAACATGTACCACCGGCTTGGAACTAAGAGGAGGAGCAGATCTGGATTATTCAATTTGATACAGGCCAGGCTCAGAACCGAGTAACACACAGAGTAACCTTCAGTTAATGAAGAGAATGACATGAAGAGTCATTCACATATCTGACTCTGCTTCCACGCATGTAATAACATGCATGGTTGCACAGACTTAAATCATGCACCTTGTTCCACTATGCTGTGAAAAAAAGTTCAGGCTTTCTCTCAGGCCCTGTTTTATTCTGCAAGGGAGAGGGACATCTGCTAACATGTGGCAAAACGCAGCGCAGGACAGCTGTTTCTAAAGAAACCTTTTTGAAGTTTTCCGAGTCTGTCACGGATCAACACAACCTCAGGGACAGAATAAACTCACACAGACCCCAAAACGAAAGGATGCAAATTCACAAAGTATTATCAGTTGAGCTTCAGTGCACATAATTTTCTAATCTTTTTTTTAATATAACAAAATAGTAAAGCTGAACAATTCATTAGAGAATTTGTGTTTTTTTTTTTTTGTTATTTCCCTTTCTTCCCATTAAAAAATTCTACTCTCCAATGCACCATCAGGCAGCACTCCTGACCTATATCTTTTGCATCTTAAAACACACCAAATGCTGATATGGTTTTACACACAAACGTAAGAGAAGGGGCAAAGAACAAAAATCAGCTGACACTGTTGTCATCTTGCAGTCTCTGTGTTGAACTTTGTAAAAGTTACAGATCTGCTGCTGAAGCAGCAGTTTGCAAAGCCACCACACTGGCAGCTGTAGTGTGTATAAATAAAAACGTGAAAATGTAAGAAGGCAGCTTAAAAAATGAAAATCAATGCAGGGAAGGGTTGGTGTCAGGCTTTGTGTGCAGCTTCGGGGGATTTATCATGGTCAGTCTACACTCTGCTTTGCTGTGGCTTGTTTGCAAACTTGGCTGAATTTTTTCTGCTGCTGCTCTTGAAACATTTTATTAATTTAAATTCGAGTTTTCAAATATGAGCTCTGACAGAGTTCCCTTTAGTCTATTGTGTTGCTTGGTTCATGTTTGTAGTAGATATTTTGACATGCCATCAACATCATTCTTCTGATGTTAGTGTTAGCTGATCCAATCTGCAATCCATTAAATAAATCCTGACGAGTATAGACGTGCCAAAATGTAAAGAAGGATAAAAGACAGCGATTATGTAATTTCCCATTTGTGTCTCTGTTTTTGTTTTCTGTATCCTAGCAAAATATCTCATGAGCCAGTGACTCTAATAAAACTCTTAGAAAGTAATCATTAGATGTATGTCTACAACCAAGATATATTTATATTAGATGTATGTTATCCCCAACTCATACTTTGAGTGCTAATAGATCACATGATGTCTTTGTTTAAAAGATCTGTAAGGCAAAGGACAATATGCCTTCTGTTTATATAATTTGTGTTATAAACACATCAAAACTTCAAGTCTGACTTTGCTTTATATGCAAAAAAGCCTCTGAAAATAAAAACTCAATACTAGTTTGAAAAATAACAGACTAGAAACAGGTAATGCAATTATTAAGGAGTGCTTTTAGTGACAAATTTTGTATTTAAAAAGAAGCAAAGTCTGTGTGTGTTCAAGCTAACGTTCTAACCTGTCACAAGAGAAGATGAAGGCCATGAATAGAACCCTGTTAAAGGGTTTCCTCCAACACCTTTGATGCTGGCTAAGCTTCCAGGGAGGACATGACAGGGGCCTAAAACGAATTAGATCCTTAATAGAAAAAGACCCCTGCAGCCCTCAAAACCTCACTGATTCTGAGCCTCCACATAAAGAATGTGTGTAAAAAAAAAAAAAAAAAAAATCCTGCACCTTAACCCACGTGTCCAATTCCATCGCTTTGCATTCCGATTACTCTCTTCAAAGGGCTCTAATTCAAATGCTACAAATGCAAATATGTCTAAACACAGCTCCCTGTAGGCACTGTCACTTTCAGAGAATGTACTTAGAGTGAGGATAAGAACGAATGAGTTTAAAACAAGAGCACAGGATGTCACACACAGGAGAAAGATGAGATGTGGAGGTCTAATATTAAAAAAAAGTGCTGAAACCCATCTAAACTGACTGTCGCGGTGCAGCAGTCCTCATCTTTGATGGGACTTGATTTATCTCAGGCTCGTCATGATGTGTTGAGACACCTTCTGATGGCTCTAATGGCTTCTTGCATTACTTATGACGATTACTTTATCATTCTGTAGCTCTGAGTGAGCTACATAAACTGCTCAGTTGTCATTAGCAGGAGGATGTACGGAGTGAGACGAGTTGGGAGAGAAGCTGTCATTTTGTCATGCTTTCAAGGTTGGCAGATTTTCACGATTTGTGCAGTTATCGGCTTCTCTCATCTCTAGTCCCTTTAGCCTTTTTGCAGAATTAATTTGAAACTGTCTCTTTAATGGGATCAGACAACGCCAAGTAAGTGTGTCCCCGCTTCACCTCAAACAATTGAGATGAATTTTTCTATCTGAAAAGTTATCACATTTCTCTTTTCAAGGGATGGTTAGAAATCTAGACATCTGAAATGACTGATTGTGTGCCCTGACAGCTAAAATTCAGCGTCTGTTATCCATACAATCCCTGGTTGTTTATATAAGGCGATACTGAGCATATTCTGTTGGTATGCCACATCACCCTTTAATTGTCAGCTTACTTGACCTGTGCAAATTTTTTATGTTAATTAAAGAAATCAGGGATGCAGAAAAATATTGTTTCAGCCATTTAACTATTATTTATCATCTGCCAAGGTTTACAACCAACCATGTGTTACAAACAGCTTTAACCTAACTTTGAATGTGGAAAGATTGGAAAGCAGGTATAACATATATATAGTAGTTGCCAATCAAATCTTTACTATCCTGTGCATTTTCTGTAATATGATAAATTATTCACATTATCTTGTACAGAAGAGGTCTATTAATTCTAAAACACATTTGAAAAATACAGTATTTATCAGCAGTGAATACATTTTTTTGCAATTTCACCTAAATGTAAAACTATGTTTAATTATAACAGGTACTAATACTGTAATTGAGTTTTTATCTAAACTTGTATAAAGAGGTTTTGCTCTTAAGAGTTAATAAAACAATTTCTTCAGGGAGAAAATATTGAAGGCTAAATATTGTCTTTTTTCACTGCCAGAAAACCTACAAATCTTGATTGTACCAACATAAATAAATGACCATCGAGTGTTTTCACTGTGCGCAAAGTAGGTAGGTCATTTTAAAGCACACCTTTCTGACAGGATTGTGAAGGCAGGTATTTATGAAACAGAATAACCATCACCATATATGAAGTGATGGCACATCATGGTGGACTATTGTTTTAGTAGATTATTACAGAAATTGGACTGGGTTGTCCACAGAAAAGACAGGAACATGCTGAATCGATGCTGAACCGAGTCACCTCACTGACTGATGAAGGCTGTCGAAGCCACATGGTGAAGCATGTCTTGGACCGGGTTGACCTGCTGCTTCAGCCTCGGAGCTGAGCAGGGAGCCACCAAACAGCAACAGCAATTCAAACTTTGTGTTATTAGACTGCTTTTCTGTCAGAATCACAGACATTTTTTTGACTTTCTGAGTGAGAGCAACTTTATTGGGAATTCATTCATAATAATCTTTGTCATATGAGCTCACATTTGAGCTGGAGATATTGCTATCACTAATTTATTCTTGGATGGCCATATTTTCCCAATATAACTATACTGGAGAAACCAAACAGTTTCTCCACAGATGCATGGCTCAACACAGGAGAGCCAGCTCTTCAGGACAAGACTCAGCTGTGCACTTATACCTCAAGGTGGCCCATTCGTGAGTCAGGCAATCAAAGACCCTAACGAGCCTCTATTGTGAGGAGAGCAAGTGTAATCTGCATGTGAATCCAGCTTACAGAACATCTGATCTTTGAAAGCTTGAACTTCACACTCTCTGCTTTCTGAATTGATAAAACTCCTCAGATGAGAAGCAAAAAGTCTTTAGCTACAGAATAGAAGTCCAGTTGTTTTTCTTAATCTTTTTTGATTCCTCTCTGTTTGTGCTACTTCTTGTCTTTTTAAAATCAGTCAGTATGATACCACACAATAACAAGCCAGTTTTCAAAAACAATGCATGTGATGGTTTTTGCAAAAAATGATCTGACTCTCAACACTTTCTATAAACTACAGAATAAATTTGCCAACTTGTCTTGACTGCAGCTAAAGACTGCAGTTGCATAACTTCTTGATCACAGTACCATCTGTAACAATCAAGCCTACTTTATGTTACATAATTAAGCAAATTAGTTTTTGAAAAGGAAACTAATAAGATCAAACTTCAATCAGTTTGTTGGTATTGGTCTCCTTATGACTGGATGTCCTCAGGGTCATGTTGAGTTTTTTTTGAGGAAGTTTAAAGACACAATCATACACTTCAACATAATAACTGCATTCTGTGACACTAGTCCGCACTATAGTAAAAACCTATTCTTTTAGAAAGTAAATAAGTAAAAATAAAACAAACATTGACACATGTTTGCTTCAGAAAAAAGGATCATCCTTTTGTATTAATTTATTTTTTGTAATTGTAAAAACTGCACAAAATACACAAATATATAACAAAACATGCATTCTCTGAGTTTTAATGCTTTTTTTTTTTACGTTATGTAAACCTATAAAATAGCTCACTGCTGTTTACCAGCTGTTCTTCTAATACTTCCTCACTTTGCACATCCTTAGTTTCTCTCCTCCCAACATGTCCTCTCATGAGAAACAAGGACAAGAAGAGACTCGAGAAGAGTAGAAAACACATTGAACAAAATGAGACATCTGTGGTGAGAAACCATTATATTAAACCAATGCCAATTACACAGCACTTGTGACAAAGCTGTATCATCTTCATTTTTTTCTCATTAGTCTTTAGCTGTATTTAATGATCTTTGTTTTCTAAGCTTTACCAGCTTATATATTCACATTTAATGCACTGTACAGCCGTTTATCCATGTTGTATAAGAATCAATAAGACATCTGTAAAACATGCCTCTTTGCATGTGTGCTTACAACTTGTTTAAACCACATTTTGCATACTAGCAGATGTGTTGAAGGAACTAAGAATTCCTAAAATCTATTGGTGAGAAAGTGAGAAGAGTTGCATGCTTCTGATTTACACAGGAGTAAGGTTGCAGTGGAGCTCAACGAAAACAGGAGTGCAGGTGGGTGCTGTTGACTCTATGAGTTTTTGTTTTGATCTCTTTAGAAAAAAAATAAAAATAATTTGAGTGTTTTGAAACTAACCCATGAATTTTATTTTCTCTCATGCTACCATGTCCTCTGTCAAACACACAGCAGAAGTAGAGTTTTATGCATATTTTTTAAGAGTTTATGCATGTGTTCAATTTTTGATTTTAGAATTTTTAATAATGCGTGTTTTTTTTTTTGTTTGGACATACTCTAGATGCGTGCTCTGCAGCTGGAGATGGAAGAGGAGAATTATACTTCCTGTTAAACAGGCAATTTTTGGATGGCTGGATGATGGTGCAAAATTAGAAAATGATGCAGCAAAACCAATTCATGCATTTACTATCACTTCTAGGCTGTACTACTGCAATTTCCTATTAGCAGGATGTCTTTAGTTGATCCAAAATGCTTCTGCTGCAAGAGTTCTGATGAGCGTTAGAAGGACAGTGATCATATTTTTCTAATATGCTTCAATCTAATTTGCTTCAATCTTTTGGCTCCCTGTAGAGAACAGAATTTTAAATTTTCTTCTAACACATAAAGTTCTTAACAACCAAGTTCCGTCTTCTAGTAAATTTCTTCTTGTTCCATGTTTTCCTAACAGAGCAACTCACACTCAGACTGCAGATTTATTTGTGGCTCCTAGATTTTTATAAAATGGGAGGCAGAGCTTACAGTTCTCAGTCTCTTTTATTGTGCAGCCAAATTCCAGTTTTTCTCCATGAGGCTGACACCATGTCTGCTTTTAAGACTAGGCTTAAAACTTTACTTTTTTGATAAATCCTATAATTAGGGTTGGCTTGGTTTTCCTTAGCTATCTTTTAGTTATGCTGCTATAAGCTTAGACTGCTGGAAGACATACTGACCACTTTTCCTCATGCTCTACTCTCTCTACTTTCCTTGTTTAAACATGCAATTATTGCTGCGATTACCCTGTGTTTTTATTGTTTTTCTTCCCATAGAAACTACATGTGGACCACTTGCTGTTTGTCTGTGTCTCTTTCCGGTCCTCTTAAACCCCAGTTGACTGAAGCAGATGGCTGCTCATCCTGAGCCTGGTTCTGCTGCAGGTATGTTTGTGTTAAAAGGGAGTCATTACTTACTGCACCAACGTACTGCTCAGAATGGGAGATTGTGACAAAGTGAAGGTTCAATGCAATCCATTGGTTTCCTTGGATAGATAATTTTTACGAATTGACATTTCATAATGTACTGGAAGTGAATGTATTGTATTATCGTCAGAAAATACTGAAGGAGCTTTTAAATGATATCGGAATACAGTAATTAAGGGTTTGTTTAGTCTTAAGATAAAAATCTGACTTATTGTTTGGTGCTTGAATGTAATGTTAGGGGAAGCCCTGTGGCCCTCAGAGCTACATGTAGAGAAATATTGTGACTAAACACTGCACTCAGATGACAGGAGCTATTTATGTTACCAAGGACCAATAAATTTATCCCAGACTTGTTTCTCTCCTGAGCACACTGAGTCCTTGTGTTCTTGTGCTGGATCCAAAATTGCAAACTCAAATAATTCCTTCACACTCGTGGCTCATGTTCACCATGCCGGTGATGTTATTCCAACCATTTGTTTGTACATTTACCCAGGCTGGTTTGTTCTGACACAAACATTCAGCACACAGTGTGCACCCTCACTCAGCGGGAAGGTTTTACACATGAGGTTTTGTTTCAGGAGGGAAGGGAGGTAATGCTGCAGAGAGACAGAAATGGAGACAAGGCACAAAGCAGCAGGAGAGAAATGAAAATTAATCAAATGTAAAGAGTTTCTGGGAACTTTTCTCGGCACAGCTGAACATCTCAATGTACCCCCATCTGTGCGGTGAATCTAACGCCAACAAATGATGGACGAGGGGCACGAATCATTCAATTACATCTTTGTGTATGCTGTAATCACAGTCAGGCATGCAAAGAGGAAAAGAGACAATATGGGAGAGAGCTGGAACCAAAAAATTCTGTTGAAAAATAGACTTAACTAAACAAAGATTAAAGTAGTCACCACAAAGAGAAATAAAGTGGTTTATAAATAAGTTTTATAGACTTATTTATAGATTTATCAGTCCGTGTTTGTGTCAGGAAGTTTTAACTCTGAGAAGATGAAATGACACCAGCAGAACCTAGACAGTGTGATCCTTTGGCCAGCATATGATTGCATTACGTCAGGGTTTATTGCCTCATTTCAGCCCCTCACATGCTATTAATTTCCACTGAACTTATAATTGAACAGTCAGCACAAGCACCAGGGCTCTCCTCTGCTTCCTTCTCCCTCTGTCCTCCTCCACCATGACTCTTTGATCAGTTCCTCTCCTTATTCCTCTCTGTAACTTCAGCCCAACTTCCTTTTCTCTCTGTCAAAGGTGTGATTGGCAGCTGCAAACTTTCACATTATCGCATCATTATTTTCAAGGCTTCCACTGTTGACTGAAACAAACATAATAACTACTGTAAATCTGCATAAATCCTTCTCCTGCTTTATTTGACTCCGTCTCATTATGTGTCAGTAAAAGGAGAAGTGTATTAGTTTTCTCAGCACTGCGAATGTTCTTAAAGTTACAGTGAAAAAAAAAGTGCACATTTTTTCAGTTTTCTATAACTTTTCCTGTGTTAACTGAGTTTTGCAGACGTCTATACAAAGATTTCTTTAGGTCTCGGCACAACGTTTCTATTGAGGAGCTGACGGATGGACCTTGACTGCTCCAGTGCAACCCGTTGATTCTTCTGCTTTTCTCTCTAAAGACCTGCTGTAAATGTATTTGTGCATTTGGGATCATTGTGCTGCTGTGTGAGCCAATAAAAAAGTGAACATGACACCGACATTTGAGATAGCATCTGAGATAGCACCAACAATCCTGGACAATAAATCCATGTTTGGAGCAACAACTCACTGAAAATGTTGTAAATGTAAAAACTAAACAACCACAAGGACAAAAAAATTAAGGGTTGATCCCCAGATTAAGCACCATACTGAAGTATCCTTAGACAACGTACTGAACCCCGGTCACTACCCTTGGTATGCTTAATTGTGTATAAGTGTGAACATAAAAAGTGTTATATATAGGCTGTAAAATACATAACAAAAAGCCCTGTGTGAATGTGTGTGTTTGTGAGTGTGTATATGTGGGTAAATGAGCAACACTATAAAGTGCTTTGCAGAATCTGGAAAGGTTAAAAACGTTGTATAAGAATGTTGACCATTTATCATTTAACATAGTTTTACTCCTAATTAATCTCCAAAATTCAACTAAACATATAGTATGTGTTACAGGAATTTACACTATTGACTGCAATAAATTTAAACATGAAACAACTTTGTACGCCAAAAATTCTCACACTAAAAAAAGTAAACCGGAGAAATACAGCACACATAAAATGGAAAGTTTTTCTCCAACTCCGCTGTTTTTGTTTCTACTATATTTCTAGATGCTGGGATAATTTGTAAATATAAAAATACTCAGTGCACATTATAAAAAATAGATATCCTTTTTCTTGTTTTCCTGCATTTTAACTGCATTTTAACTCACGAAAATACAGTAATTTGTTGTTTTTCAAATGAGTCTGTGTGTCACATTTTACAGTTAATGACTTGAATGTCGGTAATAATGTAAGTGCGAATAGTACATTATTATATTCAAATAGTGTATAATCTAAATGATGAAAACTGTGTGATTTGCTGTTGAGAAAAAAGGTAATGAGGAGCAACTCATTGGGCAATATCAGATAATGATAAAACCATCTTGAACTAATGAGGAACTTCTGTTTTCATTTTAATGGTTTAGTCCGTTTCAGTGAGCACAAAATGACTCAGTAACCTGTAAAAAAGGTGTTAATTTTAGTGCTGCTTGGTGTTTGGATCAATAATGACATGAAGAAAGGAAAGGTGTGATTGATTTGCAGATAATTAGGATGAGCTGATTGTTATCATGTCATATTTTCTTTTGATTTTTGCATAAAATATTGTTTTATATAAAGTATTGGATTTTGTAATATTAGGAAATGATACAAAAATGAAGGATATATCATCCGATTAATTTAAGCTAATTCTTCACTATATGTTTGCAATTTTGTAAATTTTTGTGAGTTGTATTTTAGAGTGTTGCAGCCTTTTATTTGACTTCATTATTGCTCATGCTGTGGAAGTGACCTTGACTATTACGGTAGATTTTAGTGTTTACCTCAGGCTCGTTTCAGTGAACAGAGCTGCTGGACTCATCCTCTCCTCCTCCTCTTCATCAGCAGGACAGAGATGCTGTTAAATGTGACTGCACCGCTGTTTCCCCTTTTAACTCCCCGCCTTCAGATCCAATGTGACACGCACAGTGCTGCTACGCAAGATCTAAACTGGCTTCTCACTTCACACTAATCTGCACGGCCTCATCACAGGGCAAATGCTGCTGTCTCCTCCAGCTCTGGCATGACACGAACACACATAAAGACACAAATAACCTCCTCACTCAACACACTCATGAAACTAAACGGGCAGTTTTTTTTTTCTCAGTGAAAGTTTAATTTATCTTTGGGTGGCTGCCAGTTTTCCCTGTGAAGTCATCTCATCTCCACATCTTTTGCGTCATCTTTAACACTCTTTTTTCCCCTCATTTACTTTCTCCAGGATCTCAGATTTTAATCATGTCAGAATAGATTAAGATTAAAATGTGGAAATTGTCATGTACAGTCTTTTCTAATCATTCATGTACTGTACATAGAAGCATATATGTTTTTGTATTACTTAATTAAAGATCTATAGCAATGGTGTCCAAACCTGGTCCTGGAGGCCCAGTGTCCTAAAAAATGTTTAAGATGTTTCTCTGCTTTGACACACCTGCTATAAATAACTGAGTGATTAATAGGCTTCTGTAGAACTTAAAGACTTATTGAAGAGGAGGGAAATATCTAAAACATGGAGAATAGTGGCCCTTCAAGACCAGGATTGGGCACCACTGGCCGTTTAGTATTCATGAAGGAATGCATATTGCCCATCACCTTTCATGCCAGAGTTTTAAACTAAGATCAGCTTATGTTGAAAAATGACAGAGTTTTGGTCAAACTTTAAAAACGTTATGTGCAATCTTGTACAATATCACAAGATGTCACGCTCAGAGTATGGTTTGGGAATGACTCTTAGCTACTACCACATCAAATTTTATCTCAGGGTCTGACTGAATTATATCCAGTTTTGTGTTTTCTAAGGTCATCTGGCTGTGGTGGCAATCTTAAATTGGGTTGGCTCCAAAGGTTAATCACTTGTACAGGTGCTGCCAGGGATTATTTCCTGAAAGTTTCATTAAAAGTTTCATACAAAATTTAAAACAAAGTTTCTGTGCAATCTGTTAGCACATAGAATATACACTGGGTATCAGTCTCAGTAAGTACAACACCAAATTTTAGGTCAATATCTGTAAAACTGACTAAAGTATAACTAAGTTTGTGTTCCTTAAGATCAGGCAGCTCTTTTCCCTTTACTGATACTTTTATGCCTCTTGAGAATTTGCCCTGCATGTGCACTATTTTTTATTTTATTTTATCAACATTGGGTTTATTTCAGTCATTGCAACTGATTCTATAAACAAGGTTGGGCTGTAAAAATCATTTAGCCTGCTCTGTGGAAGTAAATAAACAATTGACACCTACAAAATCTTTGAAAAGCATTGAGTGCAAAAGATTCTGCTTCAGTACAATTACTCCTATCCCTCAGCAGTCTAATGGGAGAGCAGCCAAATGAGGGTCAGTCTCAGGAGTTTGTATTGAATAGCTTTTATTTGTTTGTGGTACAGCGGAATGACATAGTTACATGCTTTTAAAATGATACAATAATTACAAGCAGATTGGCTTACATTAATGCAGTTGCAGTTATTGGAAGCTTTAAAACACTGTTAAATAACTATTTCATACAAAGAAGTAGTTTTGTTTTTTGACAAACAAATGGCTACTCTCATTATAACAAGCCTCTTTGCTGCTGCAATCCCAAAAACCTTTTTATATTTTATGGCTTATTTTCATACATTTTCACCTTCTAACAGTATGTGTGTAAAAGCGCACAGGCGCACAGGTGCTCCAATTTAAGTGTGCGGCAGAAATTCACAGAATACAGCCAGGATTTATGGCAGCTATTTGTGATTGCAATGATAGTTATACACACACTGTGAAGGTCATATTGTCCACACAGAGCTGTGAGTATCACAACTGAAATGGGACTAAACTGTACTTTAATGCATCATATATTTTATTGTCCCTCATGAGCTGTTGACAGATGATAAATCAGTGAGTGTTATGCTGGTTTTCCATCCAAAGTGCTCTCTACAAGATTTTTCCAACGATCTCTTTGCCCTTTTGGAAGTTGTGTGAAAAGTATTTTTTTAAGTAACTATGATTTTATTCAGTTAAAGTGCCTAACTGGAATTTAGCCCCTTATTATTTCTAAAATTAAAGCTTCTGTTTTTTCATGCATATAATGTCTACTTTTGTATTCTCACAGGACAGCTGTGCCGATGCACTCCGAAGCAGCAAACCTGCCTGTTTGATTTCAGTTAGCCAATTAATTCAGCCCATAATGGTTTGAACAAGACAAAGAAACAAACAGGAAATAGGAGGACTCAATTAGCTGGAAAATGACTACAGCACATGTTTTGAAGGCATGGCTGAAGAATGAATGGGTATCTAACTGTATGGATGCCACAGTGAAGTCAACTTATTTTGGCTGCAAACTGAACAAAAAACCTTCAATCAGATTGGAGATCTACTGCTGTAAGTCCTGTCTGAAAACTTTACTTTTAAGCATGAAATAACTAATTACAGCTAAACATATAAACAAAAATACATATTTGAAAATACAGCAGTAAGGTACAAACTATGTGAATCAGCATGAGTCAACACTTGAAAAAAAAATCATCTGAAGAGTAGTTTTGGATCAATATTGCAGACTTCCTTGATTTGCTCTCTGCTGCTAAGTCTCTCATAAGTGGAAACAAACGAGTCAAACCCATCTTCTGGTCACAAATAAATCTATAATATGAAATTCTGCAGTTGCTGCTTTATTGTGTAGAAAATGATTGCCAAGATGGGATCTGCTATTTCTGAGTCGGAATCAAAATGAAAAAAATTGAAGTCAGAGACACATTTTTTTTCAGTTTACCTTTCTGAAGCCATCCATCCATCCATCCATTTTCTGTAGCCGCTTCTCCATTCCGGGTCGCAGGCAGCCGGTGCCTATCTCCAGCAGTCACTGTGCGAGAGGCAGGGGACACC
>JAOXNZ010000105.1:19854002-19864964 GCA_028566095.1 Kryptolebias brasiliensis
ATCTATCTATCTATCTATCTATCTATCTATCTATCTATCTATCTATCTATCTATCTATCTATCTATCTATCTATACATGGGGTTACATTTAGTTAAGCTTGAATATCTTGACTGATGAAAGTTAAAAAAGAAACCCTAATTAAAGCTAAACACTCTTTTTATTGTCGGGAAGATTTTCTTTGAGTGGATTTATTTGAAAACTCTTAAACTTTAGTATGCAGCAGTGAAGACTTTTTCTCAAGGCTGCCATTATAATAAAGTAACCTTGTTGCTGCAATGTTGTGCAATCAGTGGTTCTCAGTGCAAATTTGATTCTGCTGATGAGGCTTCCCTCTGCCATCTCTCTGACTTCATCCCTCATCCTCATTCCACATCACATCTATTGAATTCACGAGATGATTTTTTTTTTCTTTTTTCAAAAGGGAAAAAGAGCTTCTCATTAGTATGCAGAGGAGTCCAAGTACAAACAGCACACTTATTTTCAGAAGTATGAAAATAAAATATTCATGACTACAGAGAGCTATCTTTGAGAGAAAGAGAGGCAGAGAGAGATAAGGGTGGAGAAGAAAACAGTTGTCATTTTCACAGAAGCCTTCATCCAGATTTCCATGCTGTCCCTGGCTTCTTTCAGGGCACTGCTCTCATCCTGCACCTGTTGGCTTTTTGAACCTGAAGAGCAGACGAAGAAAAAATAGCTCATCCTATCCCTCATCCTTTCAAACTGACTGTCTTTAGTTATTTCTCTCCTCAGCATTCCTCCAGTGGCTGTTGGTGATGTCTCCATGGCAGCAGGTAACCAATAAAAACAGCTCCATCCCAGCTGTTAGACTGAAGGTAAATCAAACGCAAAACGCCAAGGAGCTGCTGTATAATAAGGCTCGCACAATACCGAGGAATATAAGTGGTCCATTAAAATTATATTTGTGTCACGTCATTTTAAAACGAATGGCCTAGCATTCCTTGAACGAATGCACATCACCCTCCATCTTTCATGCCAGAGTTTTAGACTAAGATCATCTGAGGTTGAGAAATCACAGAGTTGTATCTGTTTTGGTCAAACCTTGAAAATAACCTTCTGTGCGAGACATCATGCTCAAAGTACAGTATGTGTAGCCAATGACTCTCAGCTACTACCACATCAAATTGGATCTGTAAAATTAATTAACAGCCATTTCTAAGTTGGCTAAAATCAATTAGCTGCGGCAGCTATCTTGACTCAAGTTGACTACAAAAGTTAATCCCTTGTAGATTTACATCCAACTATTACTTTCTGAAAGCTTCATTAAATCCATCCAGTGGTTCATGAGATATTTTGCTAACAGTACAGACAAACACACACACACACACTTATACACAGACCCAGACAAAAACAGTATTGCTCTGCCTTTGCCTTCAGAAGCAGGCACATGAGGAGATTGCTCAGCAGTAATCAAGTGTAAAATGCTTTTCTCAAATCAATCTTAAACCACACGCACCAGTTGTGCAGCAACATTTTTTATCTGTATATTTGCATGGATTTGAATGATTTATTTAATTATTTATTTTATGACAATAGTTCTACTGTTATCAGTCCTAAATATGGAGCTAAAAATGAAATATAAATCCACAACTACCACAAATTTAATGTCTTGACATGTTTACACCTGGGCCTGAGCTATTTCAGTCTTTTAGTCTGAAAATCCCGCCTGTGGCAACTGTCAGCCATCCTGTCATTCTTCACAGAAAAAATGTCCCAGTGAGAAAAAAAAAACACACACACCATAGGTGTAAATAATACAATCTATGGTGGCATGAAAACACTTGACTTGCTTTAGTTTCAGGCTGCGTATGTTTTAGAACACTGTAATGACTCAGGAGAATTTAAGAGAAGAAATTCATCCTTTACTGGATGTTGGGATGAACATCAGTGTTAAAAGCTACAGTGTCGGATGGGAAAAAGGCCAATATTGAAACTAGCAGTTCTTTAAGCAATGCATATATCTTGCCACCTTGCAGGCCAATGTTTTCTACAAAGATCTTGTGTGATCTATTACTGCTTGCTGTATGGGCAGTGAATGACTCTCAGCTACTACCCCACCAAGTTTTAGCTCAATATCTGTCAAACTGACACAGGTGGAGCCCTTTTTGTTAGCTAAGATTGCTTTACTGTGGTGGCCATCTTGAATTAGGTTGCCTCCAAAAGGTAAATTTACATCCAATTATCACAATCTGAGAGTTTTTTTTTATTAAAACCTGTCAAGTTGTTCATGAGATATTTTGCTAACAGACAGACAAATGAACACACAGACAGACACAGGCAAATAAATGATGGTCTGTATTTCATGCTGGCAGGTGATAATAAAAAGTAATGAATTTTGTAGTCAAATCATCTGTCACGGCACTTACTTTTTTAAGTAGCATGACGTTTTAATACATTTTTTTTCCACTCTTAACAAACAGTAGGTGGTTTTATATTCCCTTTAAACATTCTGTGTGGCTGGTTATATATGCACCAAACAACTATAACAGAACCTACTTTTATTCTCTGTGGCCTATTTCAGTATTTTCACATTAACTTCACAGTGAGCATGTTCATTTTACTCACCAGTGTCTCTCCTCATGTAATTCTCTGCCTCCTACATGGCAAACAGCTTTCTAATATTGTCTCTAATCCATCGCCTGTCTCTGTGCATGATTGTGTGCGTCCACAGGGAGCGCATACAGTGGTTGTGAATTAGGAGACCACCAAAGTGCTCTCTAAAAGATAAGGAGTCACCTTGCTTTCATCCCCCCCTCCCCCCCTGCGGGGTTTTGCATCAAGAGCCTAATTACTTCATTGCACCACACACCAGGGATATTGCAGATAGCCTGAGGGACAACTGGACTTAAAGGATAGGTTCATTTATGTGACACACTCAAAGTGGAGAGTAGAGAGAACATTTCCAGTGATTTTGCTGGGAACACAAAAAAACAAAACAAAGGCCATCCCTGCCTTTTGGCTTATTTTCACAACTCATTAAAGGCCACACGCAAAGTTAATTAGTTTCAATGCTAAAATTTTCAGAGGCGGTTGTGTGAATGCTGATTCAGCAATTGCATTATTGGTTTCCTGCTTTTAATTATTCCCTACACTACTTGCAGTCTAACTCTGCGTTCTTGTTAGTATTGTAGCCATTTGTACTTCAAAAGGTTCAGCTCATTTGGGAAATGGGCGCTATGACTTTTGTTTCTTCTAACTTTTATACCTTTTACTTACACAGAAATACATTGAGTATTCAGTGTCTTCAAAAATATGGCTCTATTTTTATCTTCTTATGCTACTTTGATCTTTTTAGCTACTGTTCTGCTAGTTTTAGTTAGCTTTTTGCTACTTTTAGCTTTTAGATGGTGTTTTACTACTTTTAGCTTTTAGCTAGGCTTTTGCTACTTTAGCTTTTAGTTAGCCTTTTGCTATTTTTAGCTAACCTTTTTTTCGCTTGTAGCTAGCGCTTTGCTACTTTTAGCTTGGGTTAGCTTCTTTTAGCTAATGTTTTGCTCTGTGTAGTTTTCAGGTAGTGTTCTGCTTCTTTTAACTTTACAACCACAGCTGTAGGAGCACATTTTACACAGGTGGTGCTATGAGAACTTGTGAACAAAGCTGTTCCACCCAAAACAAAAATGAGATCAAACAGGAGCCTAATTTCCCTCATTATGAAGTCATTATCATAAAAATATTGTTGAATTATAAACTTACATAGTGGATATCTGTTTTTTGTTTATTTACTCATTCATTTAGTCCTTTTAATTTTTTTTTTACATATTTCATTTCTTGTCATCTTCAAGGGTTGCTGTAGCACCATCAGCGCCCACAGTTCCCTCAGCCTTCTTAACAACTCAGTTTCAGCTTCTTCAGCAAAGTTCAGCCACTCCATTCTGCACTCAGCGTTCACACTACAATTTGCCAAAAAAATGCTATTTCTCTACTTGAAATATTTTTTATGAACATCAATCTTTAAATTCCAATTTAATTTTCATAAATCTGCAACTTTAAATAAACAACATACCATGATGCAATATTTACTAACTCTACTGTTTAATTTGTTGATTTTATTTATTTGCAGGTGGTCAATTTTATTAACTTCTATATTCTACATAAAAATGTGCATATGAAGTTAAAGAATCTGTAAAGAATATAAATTTTATAACTGGAGGATTTCTAATTTCCATTTGTTGCCCTTTTGAAGTTTAATTTGTTCTGACTAACCACAACAGAGCACTTTGTAGTTCAAACAGGGAATTAAAAAAAAGATAAAAGCAAAAGAGGCAAAACACATTTGTAAAAATAAATGTTCATGATGTTAAATAGACCTTTTGTCGCCTCACTGAACAAAAGCTTTTTTACACTACAAGCCACATTAATCCATTCAAGCATAATAATACACTTGTGTTCTGAAAAAAGGAGCCAAATATTGAACCACTGACCTTCAAATTAGTGCAGAACCTCTGATCCATTGCAAATTGAAACAATACACAGTCTAACTGACAAAGATTTCTGTTTCTAATCAAATTTTTCAACAATCATGAACAGTAGTTGCTAAGGGAACCATCACTAATACTATACTTTATTCAGACATTTAGAAATTACACTGAAAGTACGGCTGTTGTTTATGAACGTTAACTGATTTGATTATAAACCTTTTTGTTAAGGTTCTGTACACTCGTAATGTTTCTAAGTTTGTGACTAATCAAATATGAAGGCAAAATGTTTACAGTTTATTATATTTCTTATTATATATTTGTGTGTAGCTGAGGGGGAGCAACTGAGCAACCAGTACTTATTTACTTACTGCTCACTATGCCCACTGGCATGAAGGGCAGTAACAAAGGTCCTCCACTCCTGTCTGTTCTGAGCCAGCATCTGGATGGTATCCAGGTGTGGTTTAGGGTCTTCATCTCTCCCTCTACTGTTTGTTGCCAGGTGTTCTTCGGTCTGCCTCTGTTGCGCTTGCCTTCTGGTGTCTAGTGTTGGGCTGTGCTGGTAATGTTACCAGGTTCTTTCCTAAGCACCTGCCCAATCCACCTCCACCTTCTCCTCATGATGATGGTCTCCATGCTGTCTTCTTGGTGACAAGCAAGCAGTTCATTTGAGATTGTGTTGGGCCAGAAGATTCTCAGGATGCTTCACAGGCTCTTTGTGTGGAAAACAGTTTGTTAAGGTAATTGTCAGTCAACCTCCAACACTCTGAGCCGTATAACAGAGGCTCTCCTTTTCAACATCCCCACTGACTGGGTGATGCAAGGAAAGATCAGGCGAGAGGCATATGATGGACCCTCTTAACAGCACTTGAAGACATAAATTTTGCTGATGACCTGGCTCTGGTCTCTCTCACCCACACATCCAAGAGAAGACATCTCGCCTTAACACATATGGTCAGCAGACCTGAAGAACAACCTGAAGAAGACAGAGGTGATGACAATGAACATCCCACATCCCCCACTGGTGAAGGTGACTGGAGAAGATCTACTAATGACTAAGTAGTTCACCTACTTAGGAAGCACTGTTAGTCATGGAAAAGCATGTTCAAATTGTAAGAATCAAGCTCTTTAAAACAATCTATTTCTCAGTTTAAGAATTTATTTAATACACATGGAGAGTACAAATTACAACGCTGTGTCCACAGATCTGTCTAGTTGTGGTTCCAGACAGCTGTGGCTCCGACTCCTAGGAAGAGTTAACAGTTATCTTCAGGGCCTGGTTCATGCCGCCAGGAAGTGATCGTCGTAGCAACAAACTAAGGGGGTGTTCCTATCCTCACGGCATGACCAGCCCTCTGCCAATGAAACCCTGTTACTCTGGAATGTAAAATCAATGGTGTCTGTTTGTCTGTTGGTTGAGGTAGGCATGTAACTAATATGTCTCTTTAAGGTAAACAAAACAGAAGTTTAAGTCATGTTGAATAAATCCTCAGACCAGAAACCCTGCCCTGTCTTTCCTCAGAAACACAACCCAATCACACGAAAAGTACCAACAATACTACAAATTAACCATAAAACAAAAAAGTATAAAAGATAAATGAAATATAATCAGTAAAAGATCAAGAATATGTTTCAAGATCTACTAAAGACTAAGTAGTTCACCTACTTAGGAAGCACTGTTAGACATGGAGGAGCAGGCAACTGTCTTAGCAAGGCCAGAAATGCCTTCTGAATGCTTAACAATGTTTGGAGGTCCCAGCAGTACAGCATAAAGACCAAGCTGAAGCTGTACCACAGCTGTGTACTTTCTATCAGTAAGCCAGGAAAAATTTAAAGTTACCTAAAAACCGAGGCTCTACAAAGATGTGTTTGTGAGGCTGTCCACCAACCCCTTCCTTCTTGATCTCCTAAAAGGAAGAGTTTTGCTTGTTAAATGGGATTAATAGTGTTTTTGCAACTATTTCACAAAATATATAGACACATTGTTGCTTTATGTAAAGATTTTTGTACACAGTATCACAACAAATGAACCAAAAATGTTTGTGTGGACACAAAGAAGCTTTTATGACAATTATTGACTGTTCATTGTTCAGCTGCCTTCAACTTTTGCTTGTGAAAGTATCTGTAGAGAATTATCCTTTTTGAAAAACTAAAGTTTTTACATTCACAAACTTTCACAATGTTACCATAGGCTCATAATTTCCATGTTGTTTGTTTTCATTTTTTACTCTCTGTACTTTTATCTCTCAGAATGTGGACGTGTTTACATGTAGGGACTTACAGAAACGTGTTAGTATTGTTCTTGGATGGCTGTTGAAGTCAGTACGCTTCACAGAGGATATAACTTATTGATTGAAATGACTCATTTATTCAGATGAAGCTTCTGGAGTCGCTTCTGGGCTTGTTTTAGTCATGGAATCAGATGCTTGCTATTCTTCATCCCAGTCTGTAAAAATACAATTTCCTGCACAGACAACAGAGGCACAGCTACAACACAAAAGAAAAGAAAACAGAGTAAAATCTTAGAAACTCTACTTTGTCTTTGTCTTTTACATCATGTATGGACAAAATCCTTAATTTTAGCTTCATGTGATGAGAATCTTTCACAGATTTTAACATCAAAGCCAAATGTCACTTTTGGGTTTTCACAAATAATAATTAGGTACTCCCCTCAAACACAGCTAAATGAACTGTAACACTAATTAGGATTTTCTGCTGGCATTCATTTTATTATTGAGGCAAAAAAGATTTTAACCTTAAAGGAAATGACTCAAGAGATCAACCCCTTCTGAATTGTCATTCCAACAATCTCCTGCACTGTAAAAATGCCATTTAGACAGGAGAGAACCAAGTAGAGAGGACTGGCTATCATTCAGAGATTTAAAGAAAATACAAACACAGTATGTCAGCTTAAAAACCTCATAACATCTGTTTTTTTTACACAGTAGCATAGGGCTGATGATTTGAGCTCATTTTACAACCACAGACTTGGGCACTTTACTGTTTTTAAGTTGACTGCAAATTCTTTTGTCTCAGAAGCCATTTCAGAGTCAGAAGTGAGAACAGCTAAAGCTTAGCCATACTGGCTTCATGCTACAGAATAATATTAACTAACGCAGCAGAAATACATTAGAAAAGCTAATTAAGAAAAAAAGAATCCAGTGACTGCAATGGTCCACTTGAATTTAAAGGCTTTGGTGGGACCTTAAGAGAGCTGTAAATTAACAAATGCCCACAAATCTTAATGAACTGAAAATACATTGTAAAGAAATGAAAGTCTAATTTAATCCACAATGATGTGACAGACTAATGAAGTCATACAGAAGACAATTGCCTCAAGTTTTTGCTGACTTATAGTCTTTTAACACTTACTGTGCTTTGGCATATTTTAGATCCTTTTTCTACGCATCTATTTCGCCTTGACCCACTGTTATTTCTCAAACTATAGGAATTACTTTATATTACCATTCAATCATGGGAATAATATTCTATCTCAAAGCATAAGCAACAAAAAGGTAAACTACATTGTTTTCCACTGAAGCAAAATCTTACTAAACAGATAATCTCATGGAGATGTGTTTGCAAATTTGACTGAGCTTTTTAGGAATTCTACAATGGCCTTCTTAGGATTTTTTTTTTAAACAATCTAAAAAATCATTCACAAGCAGATATTTGCCTAATGCTGGTTAGATCTTTCACTTTATTGTTTATTTTACTTTGAATGCAAGCAATATTCAGGATTATTTAGCTGCATTTTGCAGAAATTCACATGATATTTTTGCCAGTATCTTGTGCTGCAACACTTTCCACACTTTCCACAGCACCTGAGAAAAATGGTGCTGACTTCACGTTTTTTCACTTGGGTGGAAAAAAAAAATCATTCAGTTAATACTGAAATCTTCTGCAAGGTCATGCACAATCCTTTTGACAACAGTCAGCTTGGCTGATTGTGTGTCTGAGCATTGACCTTAACCACATTTAATTGGATTGCTCATGTCTCCCGAATTTCAACTTTCAGGGCAGCAAAACTTCCAAGAGAGCATTGCTTGAGGACAAAACAAACATCCCATACTCGTCACTGTCTACTCAACCTCCTGTCTGTATCCACAGACTCACACATTGTCTCATATGCCTCTGCTCCAACACACTTATGTCCAGTCTTCCAGTAATAGGTCACTGTTGTGATGCCAGGCTGTGATTCATGTGTGGAGGGCAGAATAAATCTCATGCTAGGCTTGGGGATGATAAAACGTACAGACATGCATCAGCTGGCCAGAGAATCCTTCAGATGTACCAGGTGCCATTCTAACCTGCTGCTAATCTGTCCCAGAGCCTGGGATTAGCTCCATCCTTTCATGGGAGTTTATTCTGCTTGATGCATGCAAGGCGTCGACAGCTAAAAATAAACAAAGAATGCAGAATTTGTAGAGCTTCCACAAGTTTAAAGGAATAGTCTAGTCATTTTAAAACTGAAGTTCTGTGAAATAGTTATCAATAATTAGTACTTTGTCAGCTGTGTCATCAGTCATAGAGCAGAGACTTTAGAGAAAGAGGCAAAGGTCTTTGTCCAGGGTTGGTTAACAGCTAGCCAAATGAGTGCTTGTTTTTTATTGTATTTCTGGCTCACAACACAACTTTTTCTCTAAAACAACATACTGGTGTGAAAGAAAGCTACATTAGCTAATAATAAACACCTACACTTTTGCACACTGTTTAGTTTGACGCTGTTTTATGAACCAAACAACATCTGTGACAAAAAGATTGCGCATATACTGATGGTGCTGAGGCTACTGAGTGTCAGTCAGCCTGATCAGCACATGTAGTCAGTCCATAAGTCTACTTAACTCACAGTGGACAGATACATTCAGCAGCCTCAGCACCATTGGCAATTACATCATCTCTATTTCAGTCAATCTATGCTTAGCACAGATACATTCACATAGTAACATACATGTTGTTCTGTTGTGAAAAAAGCAACTAACTAAACAAATGTTGTCATGCAGAAGTGTATAGGTCTAAAATTAGCATTATTTCACACCAGTATGTTCTTTTTTAGACAGAGTTATTTTATAAGCCTTGAAAAACTATTAAAATACTGGCACATGTTTGGCTATCCATTAGCCTAGCCTGGACGAAGACTTTTGCCTTTTTCTCCGTACTCCATGCTCTATGATTGGTGTCACAGCTGATAAGGTACTAACTATTCATGACTATGAGACAGAACATCGCTTCAAAAATGACTAGACTATTTCTTTAAGGCGTCAGTGGAGAAACAGCTGGATAAATCAGGCACTTTGGTTGAATTCTGAAGATGTGAATCCATGTTTTCTTTTCCTCTGCAAGTACAAAGCCCTTAATCTTATGGCTGTGTTTTTGTATGTGTGTGTGTGTGCAATCTACATTTTGGTTGTTGTAGCCTTTGTGCACTTTGGGTTGTATGATTTAAGTGGAGGTTTAAGTAAAAGCTCCTGTTTTGACAGGTGCTTGAAAGAAGGATTAAAGTAGGGATGAGAGCTGCATTAATGAGAGGATTCATCTCCTGCTGCTTTTCTCTTTCCTCTGACTAAAATATACTCCACTGAGCTCTAAAAGCTTAGGAAAGGTGGCTAGAGACAGTGACGGTGTAAATGTGTTTCTTAGCTGTCAAATAGTGGCTTATTACTGAAAGACCGAGCACAGGTGTGTGTGTGTCTGTGTTGACTGAGAGCTGAGAGTGACAAGTGTGAAAGGTTTGTTTTATCCTCAAGCACTGCACTCATGGAGCCCGTCTGCAACTTTTAATGCAATAATGCAGGAGGCAGATGGCTCTCTCTGAGTCTCTCTGTCTCCTCTTATTTTATGTTTTAATCTATTTTTCAAACTCAAGTTGCTTCCATTACCCACAACACACTGTGCAATGACATTTCTGCTCTTCAAATTAAATTATTCAGCTCCTCTATTCATTTGTTCCCCTGTTCCTTTGTTCCCGTTTCAACAAATGCCTCTTTTCCCTCCGAGCCAAAAACCTGTGCTCATAAAATCGGTGACCCCGGAAATAGAGGAGCCACCACTTAGTGTCTTTATCTAGGGCTGTGTGAGATGACCAAAACTTATTTTCAGCAATGTGACCTTGAGTGAAAGTCTGAGTGATTGTAGGAGGGAAAGAGCCTTCCTGTAGTTTTGATCAGAGGTTGAAAGCATTTGGCGAGCTCTGTTCAACAGAATACTTCCCTTAATAAGTCAAATGTATTGGAATAGCCTTGAGAAAAATATTTTGATCTTTTTTGGATTAAATGTTTAGTTTGTATTTTTTATATGAAATGTTTTTTTTTAACCAGATGATGAATTAGAAATCCAGATCTACAATAACCTGTCTCTGACCTTGAGAGTAAAATGAAACTGTACAGTTTGTTTAAAAAATAGGCAATACAGCAGGAGGTAAAGGTATCCCTTTCAAAATGCATGACAACTTTTTAACCTTTTCTGTATTTTTTGCAAATTGTCACTTGTCATTGTCTGCTTATGCATCTGTTATCCTTCATTCAGTGA
>JAOXNZ010000105.1:19876240-19886662 GCA_028566095.1 Kryptolebias brasiliensis
TATATAGATATTTATTTGAGGGGTAATATATATATTACCCCTCAAATTTTACTCACATGGTAGTTTTACAAGCTTTACTTTTTATAAAGTCAAAGTTTCTCCACTTAGCCTATTTGTCGTTGTGGCTGTACTTATAAGAACCATTTTTCCAGGCAGTGTTTTTGTCTCTTATTGCTGACGTGCACCTCATTAGAAGAGTCCCTACAGTGGCACCGGAGGGGGTTTAGGGAGATTGTTTGATTGACAGCACTGGCATTCAGACTTAGAAGGAGTGACAGTATGCAGAGCAGCAAGGTCACTGTCAGGGTAGAACAAACATGGAGGGAGCTACTAGAGCGTAAAAAAAGTCTGTGGCACGTGGTCAACTACTTCAGTTATATTCACACTAAAGTGCAACAAAAAGCATTGGTTTGGCTGCATGGTTTTGAGAGTCCCCTTTTTGCAAAGCGTCTCGGCATTGCTAATAAAATAAAGCTAATGTCCTACCATGTAAACTCTAATGTTTAGTTTATGTCATTACCAAGCAGCCACAGAGCTTAATTAATTGTAGATAAATATCCAGTGATTACTTTTTCTGAAAGTTTCATTAAAATCTGCCCAGTAGTTCACAAGATATTTTGCTAACGGTCAGTCGCACGCACAAATACAGCGGGTGATTATGACCTGATCTCTGTCAGCACTTATAGAACACTTTTGTCACGTTTCAGCTTCTGTCCAAGTATGGAGAGTGTATCACAACTGTGGGATATCCAAGAGGGAAATTTGCTGCTAATTTTGTCCCACATTTCTGCTCGCGGCAGAAGAGGAGGGAGAGAGGCTAACATGATTATACCTAATTTCTGCCAAAATGCTCGTAATGTGAGGCTCAGAAAAAAAAAAAGTGTTTATAAATGCACAGTCACACACTGTGATTTTGTGCATGCACACATGGATAGGAGGATGGTACATTTTTTGATCAAAATAACTTAAAATTAAGTGAAAACTTTGTTAAAGTGGTCTGCCTCCCCGCAGGTGACAATCCAATTAACTTCATTAACATAGCTGGCCGGAGTTCCATCTAATGTTGGGAAAAAAGACAGTTTGAAAAAGAAATGGGCAACGTATGGTAGAGAATGGTGTGTGTGTGTGTGTGTATGTGTGTGAGATTCGGTGGGGGTGAGGGGACTATATGGGATAGGAAGGTGGTAAAATTAGGATGAGGCAGTAGCCAGGAGGAGAGATGAGTGAGACAGGGGTGAGAGGGGGAGTGTTGAGTGATCTCTGCAGTGTGCAAGGTGTGAAGCATGTCATCTGTCATCTAATAGGAAACCTGTGTGTGGCCGAGGCTGAAATGCAAAAATATAACTTCCATTTCCAATCTTGCGCTCGCTCTCCGCTGCTATTTGTACCCACGGGGTAACTGGTCCAATCACTGACGGTTGGCTCATGTCCCCGTCCGTCCACCTGTCTCTGTGTCTATTCTGTGCAGCTTTGTCACCTGTCACATATGCAGCTATGATGCAATTTCCCACATCTGTGAGTTGTGAATTTTAAGCAAGCTTAGACTGAAAATTTGATTTGATCCTGTGTTTCTCAAAGAGTTGTTAAATTTGGATTCTCACATACACCTGCATTTGCAAAGACAGGAGAACTTTGCCTCTCATTTTGCTTTCAGATGAATGCATCTGTTTGCTACTTGTTGCCAAATGGTTATCTTTAAATGAATAGCCTGATTGGCAAAAGATGTTTGCAATTAGCAGTTTATGTGCTGGAAGAGGACCCAGTCACGTAAATGATGCCTTTGATGAGCTGTTGCTCAATTGTTATGGTGCAAATGGTAGTTAAAATTTGCAATAACGCTGTCTCACAGGAGAGTTTAAAACACAGTTACACATGTAATTCCTCTTTAACGCTGAGGTTTCTGCAGCTTCTGTTAGAAGTCAAAGTGACTTTGTTCTGTCTTTGTGCAGTGAGGTAACCATTAAGGCTGTATATACTGACATATTTAAATTTAGTCTTCTGTAAGTTTGGAAGATCTTTTACCTCAGGAAGAAGGGACTGGTTATGGATTGAGTATCTGTGCTCATTTTCTGGTGGGTGTGCTTTGAATGATGATTCAAATATCTGAACATGATTGTTCAGATATTTCTGTTCATATTTTTCTAATTTTAGCTTTTGTCCATTGGCTTCCTGTAAAATTCAGAATATAATTTATAATCCTAACTCTTACATACAGTGCTCTCTAAAACCAAGCTCTATCTGTTATTAAAGATCTTTTCATTCCATATTTTCCTAACAGAGCACTGTGGTCTCAGATTGCAGGTTTACTTGTGGTTCCTAGACTTTCCAAAAGTAGAATGAGAGTCAGAGCTTTCAATGCTCTGGCTTCTTGTGGAACCAACTTACAGTTTCTGTCTGTGAGGCTGACTCTCTGTCTACTTTTAAGACCAGGCTTAAGACTTTCCATTTTAAAATCTTACAATTAGGGTTGGGCTTGGGTTTCCAGAGCTATCCCTTAGTTATGCTTCTATAGGCTTAGACTGTTAGAGGACATACTTACTACTTTTCCTCACTCTGCTGCGTTTTTTACTTTTTCCACTCTCCATGTTTATACATGCAATTATTGCTGTAGTTAACCTGTGTTTTTTTTTTTTCCTATAGACCCGGACAGGATCTGGACTAGTTTTTCTGTGTTTAGCCCTATTCGCACGGGATAAACATTATCTGGGGACCCCATGTATTATGTGGCGCATTCGCATGGGATAATTGAAGCCTGAGATTTTGTTGAAATTTACGGACATCTTCTGGATATGATGTTAACGCGCTGCGTATTGCGTAACAGCCGCTTATGTTAAAACTAGTTTTCAGGCTACGGCCACAGCTCGGTGCTGTGTTACTGGCAGTGCTAGCCAGCTGTAAAGTATGCTACAAACAGAAGAAAGTTATTCTTACCGCACAGAGCAATGCATGATGTGAGCCACCATTTGGATCTGATTTTGCTCCTTCTCTTCAGCCTTTTCTTTTTTATGGCGACTGTTACGGGTCGATAGGGTTTTGCTGGCCCGTGGCACGAAAGGTTATCTATGCATTCCAATGCAGCCTCCACTTCCAAAAGCAAATTAAAATGCTCCCAGGAAACCCCCCCGCCTAATTACATATCGGATCCCGCCCATTTCTGTGCAAATCACAGAGATGCCAATTCGCATTGGATTGGTATTACCACAGGACGTCGGAGTTCAGCAAAATATAGTAGGTAATTTGCGGGGGAATTTTTACTTATTTACTTATTTTTACAAATTACTGACATGGCCGATTCGCACGGGATTAACAACACAGACAATCTCTGTAATTATTACAAATAGCACGTGGTCCCTAGGTGAAACTAATCCTGTACGAATAGGGCTTTTGTCTGTGTCTCTTCCATGTCTTCTCAAACCACAGCCGGCCGACTCAGATGGCCGCTTGTCTTGACCCTGGTCTTGCTTGAAGTTTTTTCCTGTTAAAAGCAAGTCGTTCCTTTCTACTGTCACAGCTCAAGATAGGGGATTGTGATGATTAGGGCAAGGTTTGATGCAATCTGCTGGCTTTCTTAGATAGACTGGCATTTCATAAAATACTGTATGTGAATGTTTTGTGTTATAATAAGAACCAAATTGACTGTAATTGGATTTGAATCTGGATCTTATTTGAATTTATGATTTGGACTATTTGTTTTTCTTTTGTATAGTGTTCTGAGATGACTTTTGTTGTGAATCTAAGCAAATAAACAAAATTGAATTGAACTGTTACCATGCACCTTTTGTATACTGTTTCAACAGTTTTGAAAACACTTTGCAGAGTTTCCATGGCATTCTAATGTATTTAGATTACATTTGGAACCCAACAGGATTCTTTGTTTTGTTTGTTGCAAAGAAGTGGCACTTGTGACTCACATGAGCAAACTGTCAACTCCTTTCACAACAGTCAACGTCAAAACAACCTCCAATTTTAGGACAAATGGCATCATCCGCCCTCAGGATCTGAAATACATTATCAGTCCATTCAAATCCACACAGTGTTTTTCAACCCACAGTCATTGTGAAGACAGCCGCACTCTGGTTTGTGACCTAAAAGATTTTATATCTCTTACCACAAAGAGCTCAAACTAGTTAGCTCCCTGGCCTTTTCCATTTACTAACACAAGAGCTGAGTCTACTTGATGTGTATTCTCTCTTTCCTCTTCTAATGAAGCCTAAGTGAGTTTTAGTGTTCTAATGGCTTTGCATTATACTCCCATCTCATTTGGTTCACTTACACCACTGTGCCTGATTAAGGCCAAGACTCATAGATATTCTACTTGACAGAGGATGGGGGCTGTGCATTGTTAAAGGGTGAGGAGGGTTCATCCATTTCAGTCTTTAATTATTAATTTCATGCAACTTTTAAGAACTTGAAGCATTTCATGAAGGGCAATAGTGAATCATTTTAAGGATGTTTTTTGTTACGGACATTGCCTTGTCCTGATTTTGGAGAAAGGAAATGTGATTCTGCTCTTTAATTTGATGCAGCTCATTCAAAATTCATTTATCATCTTACAGTCCAAACAAGCACACTGTGCAACCTGTCAAACTGTCCAAGTGTCCATTCTCCACATGCTTGCTAACCAGAGATTTTGTTCTTGCACTGTGTGTGTGTCATGATGCAGTAATAGTGAGAACCAAAAATTGCAGACACAGACGCAAAGAATTAAGTAAAAACAAAGAACTTTAATCATAAAATAAAAAGCTGACAAGGCAGCAAAAAAACTTACAAGAAAAGCAGGTGGAGCGCAGAGGGAGCAAAAGGCATGAGCTAATAACACAAAACTACAAAGACAGAAACACAAGAAAGCATGGAGCCAGTAAACAGGAGGATCTGACAAAAAGATGGAGGAAAAACTGGGGTGTTTATATGCTGGGAAGGTTGATTACTGAGTGTGAACAGCTGAGCTGATTAACAGATGAGTGGCACGTGTGTAAATGTGCTGAGAAACCAGGACACAAGGAGGAAACTAAGTTAACCAATCCATACTGAGTACAACAAAGTACATAACTGTATAATTAAAACCACAATAAAACTGACTGCAAGAATAACAACAAAAAAAACCCCAACCAACTCCTTTAACCATGACGGTTTACTTTGTATCCATTATCTGTCAACCAGGAATCCCATTAAAACAACTTTTGCTTGGTCATTGTACCATGTAAGTAAGTTTTTTTATATGCTAGAATTCAGCTTTATCCACACAGAAACATTACTTATTTAAAACAACCTTTTTTTGTTGTTTTTAAAAATATCCTTGTAAAGGTGGCACTGTTTCTAAAAATGTCTTCATCCACATGGAAACACTGAAAATGACCCAAAGGCCTATAGTAACTATTCCAGGTCTGTATGTGTTGCTGTAATGCTGCTGAAAACGAGGAACAAGGTGTGGAAAATGTGTAGAAAGCTTGTACGCTGGGTGCAAAATGGAAACAGAAGAAGAAAAAGAAGAAGAGGACACTTTCAGATTGTCAGGTAGATCAGAAGTGGAGTTATGACAACATCATTTTCAAAACATTGATACACAAAAATGCAAATGCAAAGGTGGCATTTTAAGATTTTTTTTTCTTCTGGATTCTGATTTCAAAAAATAAAGTTTTGTGGACGAGACGCTGAAACAATAAAAAAAAAAAAAAAGTGCATATTCACAAAAACTGTTCCCGGCTGAACTTTTCTAAACTTCAATCAGTAAATCAGTGAAAGCTTGGAAATTAGTTCACACATTCAAACTGTGATGATTCAAACCTTCAATGTTTTTTTAGCATCCAATGCAATGAAAGCTGAATGATCATATAATTGCTTGTGTTTGATTGTCTGTCTGGTTGGGTAGTAGCTGAGAGTCATCCCCAACACACACTGAGTGCTAGCAGATTGTGCAAGATCTTTGTTAAAAACTTTGGCAGAGGGTGATCTATCGTCTTCCAAGGAATGCTATTTTTATTATAAAAGAAAACCTTGAAAATCAGGACATTTTAACTATTGTTACCATTTAGCAACACATTATTTATTACCTGTGCTGTCAAGTCAAAGGTTTATAAAACTAAACACATTCCTGTTCTACTGCTTGTTTGAACATACATACATGTTTTTGGATGGCTCATCTGTGAGAATCTGTTTGGTGCACGTCCACTTGGTTGAACACTGAGGAAAACACTGACTCTTGACAGCTATGGAGCCAGTCATGAAGAAAAACAGAGTGTGTGGACACACTATGTGCTCAGCAGTTCCTTGTGGGACACAAAAACACACAAATGAATCCATACAATCTAGCAAAGCAAACACACATGCAGAGCAAATAAAAAAAAGATAGGACAAACAGATGAAATAAAATTACTTGTCTTCTATCAATCTATTACAATATTGATTTTGCAACAAAAACCACCCAAAAAGCATTAATAAAAGAATCAGAACTGATTTTAAGCTTTAGAACCTTCTTATTTTATGTATAATTGTGGTACTGTGATTCACACATATTCAGCAGGCAGTGATCCAGGTAAAGGATGTTGTTTTAAGCTTAACCACAATTTTTTTAATGCAAGTGAACACCAGAAGACGTGGGAAGTGGGAGTTCATTTTCCTAGATCCTTTTTATTGTTTAGGAGGTAATAGGCCAACATACAGTAGGCATAAAGAGACTCTTTGGAGAGAAAAAAGAAAATATAACAACTTTTGAACATTTGGTTTATAGATGAATTATTCTCTGGAAAGAGATCTCATTTTGGTGTTTTTGTATGATTTTATAAAAAAAAAAATTTTTTTTTTTTTTAATTTGTTAAAACATGGCAAAATGCA
This sequence comes from Kryptolebias brasiliensis, assembly GCA_028566095.1. Lineage (NCBI taxonomy): Eukaryota > Metazoa > Chordata > Actinopteri > Cyprinodontiformes > Rivulidae > Kryptolebias > Kryptolebias brasiliensis. The sequence goes on from JAOXNZ010000105.1 coordinate 19,883,072, forward strand.
TATGTTCTGTTTGCATAGGAATTAATAAAAAAGAGACAGATGCTGAAAGACAAACTGTTGGGGCCTTTTTTGAATCTTGACTGGTTTCCTCATGAATATTTTGGTTGAAGATACAGCGTTCATGCGAGAAAGCTGTCCCTGACAAATATAACAAAACTAAGTATAAGCTAAGAATAGCAGCTATGTAATAAAATATGCTGTGCAAATATTTAATGTAATCTATGGCAAAAAGTTGCCAATCTTTTTTGCAGAAGATGATTGTGTTGTCTATGAAAATAAATGCAGCCAATTTCTATTCACTTTGTGCAGATTTTTATTATAGTATCTGAAGCGCAAACTTTGAGACTTTAATTTTTTATTGCTTTGGATGGAGAGAATAACACTCTCTCTGTTTCAAAGCACAATGCATTTCTCAAGTGTAAAAAAAAAATAAAAAATCTTTTGACTGCAGGTTCTTAGAAGTGGAGAATAAAGTCTCCATTGAGTGAAATTCATCTATTAGTTGCTCCATTTAAAGGAAAATCTTTGCCAGTGTGGCAGCTGCCTTTTAGTCTTTTGAATATTTTGTTCCACTTCAAGGTAAAGGTTATCAAAACACACACTCAGTGGATTTAGGTTCTGATTACAGTCATAAATTCAAAAGGAAACCAAGTCTTTTTGGCCAGTATGCATAAGTCAAATAAACAAAGACATCACAATAAAACTGAATAAACATAAAAATGCAAATTTCACCCAAAAAGAATACCAGAAACCTCTTATGTATTAAAAGCTAATTATATATTTTGTTTAAATGAAAACACTTTACTTTAAAGCTAGTCCTTAATTTCAAATTGCATGTGCTTGAGAACAAAAGGTAAAACAGAAGGAAATCGCTGACTGCTCTCAGGAGCCTTAGAGAAAAAAAAAGTGGATTTTTTTTTTCAGCCCTTTCCCCTTTTTCTCCTTCTTTCTTCCTTTCTAACATAATGCTGATACAATAAAAAAAAACGACTGCTGCCTTATTCTGTTTCTGCACACACCTTTGATTTGTGTTCAGCATTGTAAGGCAATTTTATGCTTAGCTGAAACTCTTAATTGAAACTGTAGATTTTTTTTGGTATTTTTCCACAAGGTTGAGATTTTATTTTCATGATTCTGCAAAGGGACCACATCCAAACAGGTGTCTACAGATGTTTCTTTTACATTATGCAGACTGTTATGTATTACAGTCACTGCTGATACAGGAAAGTATAAAATCTAAAGTTTTCTGTGGCATTTGTGACAAAATAAATGGTTCAAAGTCATTTTAAATGTTTGATTTTGTCCCAGTTTCACTGTGCAGGCAGCTCAAGTTTGTTGCAATACCTTGATAAACATTTAGCATACTTAATTGTTGCAGTATGCATACTCAATTCTGAGCGATTTCTGAATGTGGAGTTGATTGACGCCATTTATTCTCAAGATGCTTTTGAGTCAGGGAATGGAGGAGCTGCTGCCAGGATTTAGATTAAGACGAAATGCAAGGAGTGGTGAAACGGCATCAGAGAGTATAAAATTTAAATGTTTTGCCAGTAAATTACTGCACATTTTCAGAGTTGTTGTTTGGGCTGGTGTCGTCTCGTGTGCATCCTATTGTTTTATTTAAACAGATTTGTAAAATAAATTTCTTTCCAAGGCAATGGAACATTTTGTGGTTGTGTGGATTTAATGCTGCACTTATTGCCATCTTGTTGGTCTGTAGTTTGTCCTGACTCACACTTGAAGGTAAACCACCACCTGTCAGACAAAGCCAACATGCTACCACATGTAATTATTGATTTCTAATTATTAGAGATGGATGTGAGAAAATGGTAAAATCTGACCGGCTGCATGTTAGGTTTGACAACTGAATTTCTAACTGCAGCCAGACTGCTTCTCTCTCTCTCTGTGTGTGTGTGTGTGTGTGTGGTTGTAACAGATTTAGCCCCTGGTAGGGTTGAGTTCTGCTGGCTGTTGAGATGACAGCAGTCACAGAGGGGAGGAAGCATCAGATGTAACCATCAACTGTCAGACTTATTGCATTTGCTGTCCCCCTCCTGAGTCAAAGCCCATATACATACAGTATCAGGCTAAATGTTGCCTAATTTGCCTAATTCTTAATCATACATTTCCTTCCAACATTTTTACCCTCAGTTCTCTGTGTTTAATGTAATAATAATAAAAAAAAAAATAACATGGCATTTCTGGTAAATGGTAATGTCTTTAATGGAGTACTCATACAATCTGACATGCTATCTTATGATCTTTTAGCTGGAGAAACAAAACTGATTAGTTATAAAAGTCTCCCTGATAGAAAAACAGATTTTAGGAGGAGTGAGCTTCTTGTAATAAATTTTTAGGAGCGATTGCACTCAACATATGCTACTTGCCACAAACCTCTTAAATCTGCCACACAAACACATTTTTATACATACATAAATATGCAACAAATAGAAAAAAATAAACCACACACACACATTTTATCTACTCACACATGCACAGACAGATGAATGGAATGCTGGTGCGTGCTCACTTTCCTATACACAAAAACAAGTCCTCGAATCTATGCTGGCACAGTTAATGGCTGGAGCAGTGAATGTATCAAATCAAAGGTTTAATTAACGCTTTTCTGGCCAGCTGCAGAGCGGGAACAGCAAAAAGCTTTTATTGACGGAGGGTTTGGCACTTGGCAAAACCTGCTCATTTGAAAAACAGCAAGAGACAGATTCGGATTGCAACTGAAGCCAAAACAATGGCTCCGATTGAGTAGAGCTACAAAGTAAAAAAACCCAAAACAGATATTTTAGCAGAGTCATTAGAGTCACTCTTAATACACTTTTAGCAATGTGCATTTGGTATTGACTCTGGTTACATTAGCAAATAGGACCCAAATTTACTACAGAGGTACTCCTATAAAGCATCTGTCATATGGATTTATTTCACATTATGTGAAAAGATGAGGCAATATGTTGTATTCAGCTGTCATAATTTTGTATTTAGAACTTTTTGGGTAAGCCAAGAATTAGAGACTAATGACAGAATGAATTTTAAAATGACTCAGATCTATAACTTTAAAACTCTAGCAACCTTGTTGCCATATACAGAGGAAAATTATGAAATGACTGGTGTCCTTGATTTCTGTGTAAGAAAAGCAAATAGCAATGCCTTTCCGTGGCAACTAGAGTGATTACGTTCACATCTTGCAAACTAACTATGCCTTATTGGCAAATGCATTATCAATGGATATCTGACTTAGACTCAGGCTGCTTTTTAAATTTTCATTTCAAGTTCCCATAACCTCCTTGCTTGTAAATATTGGTCACTAAGCTCAAAAATGTAGGTCAGGGGTGCCAAACTCAGTTACACAAGGGGACTAGAAATAAGAACTTGGTCTTGCACAGAGGGCTAATCTCGCTCAATATTTATTGAAAAAAGCTATAAATTAGCCTTGGTTTTCAGATGTAATATGTCAAATTATTCATATGGAAATTCAAATTACCTTTTTTCTATTGATATATTATGTAGAATTTATAACATACATAACATAATGAATAAAGACAAAATGATGACATTAAAAAAAAAAACATCATTCAT
>JAOXNZ010000105.1:19898374-19911727 GCA_028566095.1 Kryptolebias brasiliensis
AAAAATTGTCAAAGAAAAAAATGAAATATATTTTTGCATTTAAGTCATGAGGCAGCCTGAAACACATAAACACAGCTTCATTCACTTGGACTTTTATCCTGAACTTGCAATACCTTTCATGGTACTTCTTTGTGATATGTGTGTGTGCATATGCATATCTTGTTATGCGGTAAATTGGTACATTACAATGTGTAGGATTATTTTTTATCTTGTCATTTCCTTGTACATCACTATGTTGTGAAGGCTCAAATATGATGCATGCAGGAAAGAGAGGGTTACGACAGAGACTAAGAAGTATCCCAAGGTGGTTTCTAACACACATTTATGGACCAGTATTGTGTTTCACTTGAGTGACTGGGCAAAGACAGAGGAAGTGAGGTTGATGAGGTGGAACTTTTGGTCTTGTTCTCTGTTTCCCAGAGGATCGATAGAGCAGTGCAATAGACCTGGCCACACTTATTTTCAGTTCACTTTCATAGACATTTGTAATAAGTCTGTGAGAGCTCACAGTTGTCACACTTATTAAATTGCTTTAGCTTTGAGGGCTCTCCCTTGGCACTACACTGTTAAAAGTGACATTTTTCATTTTTAAATATAAGCTTTTTAAATGCATTTTGCAGCTCAGTATTGTTCTGACAAAACCTCTTCTGTTTCATACCACTTCCTCTAAGACTTATGAAGAAGTTGATAGACTTCTTCCTCCTATCTGTTCTCAGTAAATCTCTGTGGTACCTCTCCTCCAATCTCTCCATCTTAAAGCTCTGCAGCTGTCAGCAAAACTGTGCTCACCTCATTGTCCACTTCAAATCTCCTCTATCTCCCTGGCTCCAGTTTTCAGTTCAGTTTAGAGGATTTAATGTTAACTTCAGGTGGGTTTCACTCTTTTTTTATCTTTGCACCTTTCTGTCCTCAATACATCCTTGCTTTGTCTGTGTTAAAACAGTTCTCCTTGTCAGTAGAGTCGATACCCTAATTTTATCTCATACTTCTGTTATTGCTAAACCTTGTTTTTTCTTTTTCAAACATGTCTCCTTCTGTCTCTCTGCATTCCTTGTCCCATCTGTCACTTGATGTCCGTGGTGGATGCATCTATTTGTCTTGCTTACTCTCTCATTCTCTGACATAAACATGACTCTTTCAGAGTGTCTGCACTCTTTTCCTTTTTGCAACAATAAAACTGACAAAGGAGAGTTATGAAGCACTATATTTTTCCTCTCGTGATTTACTGTTTCCAAGTAGATCTATTACGCAGCTCAAAATTCTGTCTTTTCAGGATTTTAACTCATGTTTCTGTCTGGACTGGCTAAGGTGAGTTCTGAGGTGTTTCTGGTGTTCGGCTTGGTAACAAATTATGAAGACTGATTTCTCCAGCCACTTGTGTGAAATTGATTCTCTTCTTTCTAAACAACACCTCTTCCCAGATATATTAAAACAGATATTTCTTTAATATGTCCTATGCTGTTGTGAAATCACAGCAATTTGAGTGAGAAGTTGTTGGTCATTCAGTATGTACTCCAATATCCAGTCTGTTATTTAGAGAGCTGACTAATGTTAAGACAATTTTAGTATAACTCCAACCACTACATTTTGAATGTCTGCTGGACCTAAATTTAAAATCAGTTTAAAGTCAGTAGGGGATAAAATATTTCTCTATAAAATAAGTCAGCTCTTTGAGAAATCTATATTTCATCAGTTGTCACTGATTTCTTTTATGTGAACAGAACCAATGTGTTTTTGACTCAGTTTCTAAAGTTGTGTAATAATATTGTCATCTGTTGAAGGTGGTTAAGCAGAACTTCCCAGCATGCCTTGCCTGTGCGTTCCTGTTTAGGACAATAATGATTAGTTTGTTTACTTTTCCTGTTAGTTTTCACTTAAACTGATGTTATGGTTGGTTGCAGTTGCCGTATAAGCAAACATTCTGTTGAACCATGAGTGATGTTGGGCGTCAACTGGAAGGATGTTGTTTGGGGTGTTCAAAGTTAATCAATGAAGTCCCCTATGACTACAGGGAACTTTTTAGGTTGTAGCAGCTGCATTGAAGCCTGTGCCAGTTAAGTTAGTTCGCTAGAATCATATTTGCTACAGCACAAATGGACATCAGCATGTGACACTGTCTACAAATGGTTGGAAAAGAAAATTGACAACAACACCAAACATCAAATTCATCACATTGTTGTAACTACAACATAGAAAATACTTTAATTTGTAAGTTTTTGCTAGGGTAACATTTGAAACACTCCATTTGATAAGTCCCTGAAAAATACTTTTTTTATAGAGGTAGACAGTTGCAACCTTTAGCCCTCATCTAACAATACACAAAGAACTAGGACACCCCTAATCATTAGCATGAACTTGCAAAACATAGGTGGTGAAGAAAAGGATAAAATGTGTTTTACCCAAAGAATCTGGATTCATTTTTTTTGTATTAATCTGCAGTTAATGTGAAAAATTGGTTCTTTTCAGTTGACCTATAAATCAAATGTAAAATACATAATGTCTCTCAGAAATAACATGTCCAACCTCCTAATTTGCTTTTTGTTTAGGTATGTAGATTTATTTAATTGGTACTCCATCATTCATTTAATACCCTGCTGCATTCGTTTCTTTGTGTGAGGTTCTAAATATAAATTCCTCATTAGAGGTTTTGCAGCAACAATTTGGCTTTGCTTGTTCTTGCTTCAATCGTAGTCTTTTCATCCTTAATTTATTATTACTGCTGCTTTCCTCACTACACTAACTAGTCTCTGACTTGTTTGCATGAGTTTGCTGTATGAACCCCGGACAAGGTAAGCTTCAGGGTTATTGAATACAGAAAGTTGTCTTGCCTCAACTCAAAAGCAAAAGACAAAAAGAAAGGACAACAAAAGAAAGCTTCAACTGCAGTGTTATATCCTCAAGCGCCCTTTTATCTGACAAAGACCGTTCATAACACACTTCATGTCCATTCCATTGCTTTCAATACAGAGAGACAACAAACAAGCATGCAGACATGCATCACAACACAGCCTGCAAGCATGCTCACAGCTACCTCATGGTAAATGCATGAAACATAACTGTTCTGTGTCACATTCTCTTTCGGCTGGTGGTTATAAATGACTTTATATGTTACAAGGTGTTGTTACAATTCAGACCTAGTGTTCAACAGGCTCAACTCACATCTAATTTCTATGCGTTGTTACAGACACTGTCAACACACATCTGACAGGAAAAAATAAAATACAGAGCTAGGCTGCAACAGAACAATGGACACAATATGTATTCATTTGGCGTTAGCTTAAAGTTACAGCTCCAAGTCAATGAGGTCCCATTTATTTAAAGGCCTGTTGTCATTCTTTGTGTCTCTCTCACCTTGAATAATCTGTTAAATAAGATAAGAATAAAGACAACTCTGAATTTATAAAAGGAAGGGGTAAGGGGCTAAAAGACTTAAATCCTATGAGATTTAATTACTTTTTTAGAGCAAGAACACAACAACTGTTATTACTATGATTTTTTACTTCAACGATTTGTTCCTGGCACCACCTTCCTGCTGACATCACACAGGTTGTAAAGGAACGCAAGGCATATGGTTTGCTAATATTTATCAAATCCACTGAGAACATCTTATTAAACAAAAATCCATGTGATCTTTATCAAAAGTTCTTGTGCTGCTTGTTTGGACAGCTTCTGGTGCTAGCCTCATGCTTCAGATCAAAGTTGGTTCTATTATTAAAATGTTGCTGTAGGTTCTCAGTAATCCAAGACAAAGCAATTTTAAAAGTTGAACAAAAGTTCTGACTATCCATAATCAGAACTGAAGAATCCTTTGAGATTAAAAAAAAGTGAAGTATCTTCAAGAAATAAGAAAAGAAGTCCAGTTGCTTAACCTCAGAATTTCTGTTTCTAGTGTTTGATGAACCTGGCTTGATTTTCACATTTAGTATTGCGTTCCTAATTTCTGTACAAAATCAGAATTGGGTTATCTTTTCTGAAAAAACAATCTTCTATTTCCATTCTCACTTTAAATGTTGTTAAGAGCAGCTGATGAATATGAATACATCTTAGCAACACTAACTTCCAGTTCCAAACACCAGTATTAATATACACAGGTGCAAAAGCGGCGTAGTGGTTAGAGCTGTGGCCTCCCAGCAAGAAGGTTGCAGGACCCAGAATGGAAAAAGCGGGTAAAGAAAATGGATGGATGGATGGATGGATGGAGGTTCAAAAGCTGCTTAGAATTTTATTTGAAAAAGTAATTGTGAATACTGCTTTTTGCACTCCACTGGGGAGCGTTCACAAACACCAAGAAGTGACACTAAAACATTAAATGAAAGAAAAATCATAGGCAATATGAGCTCTTGAGAGGACATTGTTGTATCTACTTTATGTAAATGTTGAATCTTAGATTTTATAGTGTTCTTCTTTGAAATAGCCAAGTCAGTGATGAAAGCAGTTCTTTGCTGTGGACCAACAAAAGGTTCAATAGCAACATTTTTCCTGACTTGGAGATGGTGCTTTCATTTTTAATATTTTATATAATATATATTTAAATATTTAATTTTAATAACAAGCAGTGTTCACTTCAATAATTAATGTCAAAGTTTTAAGATTAGATCTCATGCGATCAAGTAATTCTATTAGTATAAGTTGAGGATGACTCTCAGCAATTACCATACCAAGATTTAGCTCAATATTTGTAAAATTGACTGAGTTATAGCAACATTTGTGTTTGTTTAGGTTGATGCTTCTTTCTACGTTTTTCATTAGTATCTGTCCATTGGTTCATGAGGTATTTTGCTATCCTGACAGACAGACAAATGGCACGTGGGCAATCGTAGCATTGCCCACGTTTCATGATGGCAGACGATGAAAAAAGGTTTCTGCATCTTTATAAGCTTAATTTGTGCAACACCCGCTCAGTCTTTTCTTTTAGATGTTTGTGGTGTAGTTCTTGAAATAGAGTGACAGTTGCTGCATTTGATTGACAATTCAAATGTCTATAGATCTGTTGTACTCACTTGTTCTGATGTTTGGAGCCCTGGAGGTGTGCATGGTACTGCTCGATGGAGTTGAGGACCACACTGCAGACATTGCATGAGTAACTACTGCGCAACCCTGGAGAGTGACAAACACACAACCATGCAGAGATTACCATGAGGGCAACTTTGAGGTGCAGAGTTCATAAAAACCCTTCAAAGCCATTGTCATCATCATTATCAGCCAAATCCCAAACACATCAGAATGAGGCCAATATGAGCAACAATAAAAATATGAACTGACACTAAGTAAGTTATTTTTACTCTCTGCAGTGCGGAGTAATTTTCCTAATTAGAGTGCATCTGGAAAGAGATCTGATTAGACTGATCATTAGCAGAAAACCAGTTACAGTTTTGGATCGTTAGATTAGTGCTTCCGTTTTTCTAGTGCCTGAATGTGTGTGTGTGTGTGGGGGGGTGTTTGTAAGGGTGCCTTTTTGAAACTTGAACTTGAGCAGGGTTCAGCAGAAAAATTAGGACGCTAAGAATAGAAAAAAAAAAAACCAGTGTAGTTGATTGTGCGCTTGTTTTCTGCTGCAAACGGCTGTGCGTGCATCTTTCTTGTGGCGATGAATGCATGCTTTTAAATGGTGCAGCTCAGACACAGATGTTAAGTAATTAGAGGGTTTGCAGGTGGTTGCGTTGAACACCCCAAAATAGATAAATTTGGTGATACTGACAGATTGGGTTGAAGAGACGTTTGAAGGTGTGTGTGTGTGTGTGTGGGGGGGGGGGGTCGAAGATTAAGTAGAATGAGGGAAAAGGGAACTTTTCAGAAAAAAATAGGATGTGTCTATACAGAGGCAGAAGAGGAGACAAATAATGAGTTGTTGGCATAGCAGCACAGATTCTAAAAATGTCTGTCTTTCAACAGGGCAGAGGAAGCAGAGAAAATGCTCTCTATGTCAACGAAGACAGGGCAATCAGCAATGTGGCATAATTGTCTGTGTAATCATGGTCAGAGATACAATGAAGCGCTATCAATGCTCTCTAATAGTTTGCACAAAAATATAAGTACTGGAGTTTAAACAGATCAGAAATCATCATCCATGAGACTCCAGGGTTACATGGCGAAACAGTCAAACTTGGCTGTCAACAACCCTCCATCTTGTTGGTGCTTTTTGTATTTTTGAAACTTTTTTGGAGTGTAAAAGCCATGATGAGTGCAGCAAGTGGAATTGGGTGTGTTCTCTTGTGTGTGACTGCCCTTTCCTCTGCTGTCATTACTGTCTTTGAGATTTATGACTCGACTGTGTATTCTGTCACCTCTCGACCTTCTGTGGCGGTAATTGGTAAAGAACCATGTTAGAAGATGAAGTTGTAATACAGTCAGAAGTGGTGGGAGGTCATTTACACTAGGCTGGGGCTGCATAATGTTGCATATCTACTTTATGTTGCCTCAAGAGTTGTTCTGGCTGTGACAGGGGTGATTAAAGACAAGCAGTCATTAAAAAAAGGCACGACTGAATTAACAGCCTGGAGTAAGCGCAGTCTTTGCCTAAATGTTGATATTTTGCAGCTATTAGAAGCTAATAACTAAGTCTGTGTGTGCATGAAAGATAATCTAAAAAAAGAAATGATCCATATTCTGCCAAAACGTCATTACTTCTGTTCTTCCTGTGCAGGATGCTAATTGGAGAAGAGGTAATTTGTAAAAAAAAAAAAAAGGGCTTATTATTGCTATTCTATCTCTTTCTTGTAATATTATATTGTTACAAGGATTACTCAAAGACGTCTATATTTAAATATATATATATAAAGAAAATGCTGTATGTGCATGTGTATGTGTGGACAGATTTTCTTCTTTAGCCTGATAGACTTGTCACTTCTCCACTTCCTGTCTGAGTAGCACTGCTGTGCAATATGCTGTTGCTTTATGTTAAAGCCAGTTGCCTAAACACAAAAAACACAGAACCGAACAGACAATAACTGGTTCTGGTGTATAAGTTCTGGACTAAAACCATGCTGTGCCCTAATCCATGTTAATTACATGCAGTGAAAGTGTGCGTGTAAAGGGAGCGAAAACACACAGCTCAGGGTTGGGAATGTATTTCTTCTTTGTTAGCATGAGCGGTATTTGTGAGGGTGTTTTAAGTCTTGTTAATTACACAAGAAGATATGCCAGGGTGAGAAAAAAGAGGCGGTGAGATGAGCTAAGGCAGTGGGTGTGGGGTTGCGACTGTTGTTTCATGTGCAGAGCCTTCTAGCGCTGCAGCCACCCCTTCTTTGGAGTTGCCTTAATGTTTGTGTAAAAGTAATCTGCAACATTTTGTGCTCAGAAAATCAAAAAATACACTATATTTATAATTAAACGCCAAGTATTATGTGAAAGAACACATATCACTTGCAGCCTTTCACGCTAGAGTTTTAAACTAGGACCGTGATTAAACTTTGAAAATAATGTTATGCGCGATCTCATACAATATTGGCTGAGGTATTGGGAATTATATTAGGGCTTGTCATGCTCAAAGTATGTGCTGTGAATGACTCTCAGCTTCTACCACATTAAACTGTAGCTCAGTATTTGTAAAATTAAGTGAGTTAAAGTCATTTGTGTGTTGGGGCTAATGTCAATTATCTGTGGTTGCCATGTTGAATTGGATTGACTTCAAAAGTTGATCAGTTGTAGATGTAAAGCCAATGATTACTTTCTGAAAGTTTCATTAAAATTCATCTAAAGGGTGATTATATATTCTGGTAACAGACAGGAACACAGGCATGGGCTAAAACACTACCTTCTGCCTTGACTTTTCAGTGGTGGGGGATAATGGGGTTGTTGCACGGAAAATTGTACTCAGTAAACATTTCTTATATATTCAGTTCATATGTTAAACTTTTAAATTGATCTTCCTTAACATTATTGTTTCTGTTGGGAAGATAATATTTGTGGTTTGTTCTGTTTGGAAGTTCTCAGTGCAACAACTTTTATGTGTCTCGGCAGTATTTCAGGTACCACTTAGTACTGACAATCTTGTGTTACCTGATCGCAGTTGATTAAAAACCACTAAACAAAACTGTGTGTGGCACACAGACACACTGTACAACCAAATAATATCAGGTAACATTTGAATAATTACATGGTAGACTTTCCTATCATTTCTATGTCTTTATTATAAGGACAGAATATTCGACTGCAGCAGAAAATCTCTCCATAAAGAATATTTGTAATTTTGTTTTTCATTTACTTCTAGGTTTATGGAGCTCTTACCATCTCAGAAAAGTTGGATTGTAGTACACCAAGAGTGTGCCATGCGATCTGAAAGTCTAAAAATGACCCACATTAGAAACGAAAGTCATTGAAACTGGATCAAAACCGGCAGTGTGCAAAGGCTTGACACTGCTTCTCTTAGGAAAACAGTTAAACACTGAGTCAGAGTGAATCCAAGTGGAATTTTACCAGCTAACTTTGAAGAACTTAAAAAGAGTCAAATTAATTTTGCAGTCGATGTGACAGAAAGTGCAAACACCATCTGTTTCAAACAATAGAAATGGAAACCATACAGGGAAACTAGGCTGATTTTAATTCGGTCAAAATCAAAACGTATCCAATTCAATTTGATTCCCAATATGAATAATTACTGAGTCAGTTAATTTAGAGTAGACAGCCAACTATGCTTTCATATGAATAAATAAATAATAACATGTTAGAGCTGGCACATGAGACTGGTATAAGAAAAGCTTTACATAAAAGGACATAGATTGACACATAATCTTGAGATCTGATGAATTATGGCCATATCATAACAGATTTTTAATCAGACAATAAATTTGTTTAGATCCTGTCCTTAAGGGAACAATCTTCATGAGTGATAACTTTAAAATAATACAAAAAAGGTATTGAGATTAATGCCCAACACAATTATCTACACAGCCTGCAGCTGATCACCAGTGTGTATGTAAGTGATGTGCGGCTGTGTCACAGGGAGTGCTATCTCATGGGAACGGAGGCCGTCTCTGTCCCAGAACTCAGGCGCAGTCATCAATTACACACAGTTTTCTCTCCACTTCAGTACCAAACCCTCCCAAGTCCTCACACACAAACACACACACACACACACACAGGCAGACAGACACAATCCCATCCTAGACGCTTATCTCACTGCTTCTACTTCTTTACTCAATCTCCAGGGAGAAAAGACAAAGTGCCAAGCTTGTCTTGAGGGGATTCTACTCCTGTTGTGATTTATGTAAAGACACAGGCAAGTCAGCTGGGCTCCAGCACCTCAAAAGGGGCCACACCCTCTGTGACTCTCTTGCCCTCCTATGTAAGTCATCTCCAAGGATTTTAGTGTGATTTCAGTTATGGATAACATTCCCCTTAAGTCTTGTGTGGTCATCTGCACAAGATAAATACTAAAAGTAAGAAGTGGCTTTCATATAAACACTGGGCTTATTTTGTGAAATGTTTTGCTTGTGCACAAAGGAGACAGGACAGAATAATTAGGGTACAAGAAAAGGTCAGCAATATCAATAGGACAAATGCACAAAAGATGGTGGATTCTTTGGAAGAGAAGAGGAAAATTGTGAGTATATTATTCACAACACCATGTAGGGAGCTAATGAAGATGACTGATGAGACGTGATGGCAAAATGGAGCTCGTCGTGGGGGCACACACAAAAACAACCAACAAAGCAACAAGACAGAATGCAACAGCAGGAAAGGTGAAGTAAAAAAAAAAGATAGTGCCATGAAGGGAGAAAGGAAAAGGACAGAGATAAATCTACGCTTGACTATGATTGAATTTCTCATCCCCCCCCCGCGCCACCACCACCCTCTCTGCATCAGCTCAGCAGCCACCTCACCTTTGACCCTTCTTCTGAGATCTACTCAGCACACCTGTGACTTCACACCTGAAGGGGTGAGAAAAGCCAATCAGATGTGAGAATTTGACGCCACTGGAAATGTGTCAACCAAAGAGTGCTGTCAATAAGAGTCATGCTATGATGAGCAAAGTGTTTTGGGACTAAAGGCAATAGAAAAACCACTTGATTGATGGCAGATATTATATAATATGTCATATCTTTTCATTTCCATTTGAAAGTAAACTTGAAATAGAGCTCGCAGGGAAGCATCACTCTTCCCTAAATGTAAAAATAATAAAAAAAACCTGACTGCTAAATATTTATAAATGCATATATTATATTGTGCTTGGCCAAAATAATGAAAAATAGCTTAAGTTCTGGGATCTGGGTCACAGTATGTGGATGGAGGACGATATCTAACATGACACTTTTAAAGCCTCTGAGCCACAGTAGGCGGCAACATGATTCATGCTTTTAATATGATTGGCTTCTTGAGATGATGGTGTGTGTCATGGCACCTGGAGCACGCAGTGATCAGCGCAGCTTTGGCTCTCTGAGGATTTGCATGTGCTTGGCGGCGGCTGTGTAATGTTTGCCACGAGTGCATAAAACTTGTATTATGCGTGCTGCAGCACAATGATGTTAGATGGTATCACCCAGAAAAAATGGAAAAGCACTTTTTGTGCCAAATACTATTTGTTATTTCTTTAAAAGACCCCTCTGGCAGAGATTTGTATGAATGCATGCAAATCTATGCTGCCTTACTGCTACATTTGTGCATGGAAGTGTTTGTGTGGGAGACGGAGAGAAATAAAGGGTGTGAGAAAGACACAAAAATTAAAGCCCAGGACTCACCATGACAACTGTATTTAATGTTAGTTTTACCAATGAACATAAACAAGAATTTCTTTTACTTTTGACCCATTTATTTGTAATTTTATGTGGGAGTCATGCTCCAACCCTCAGCATAAATATTACTATTATCATAGATTTGAGTTATTGTTTGAGTTTGTTTTGTATTAAGTTTGTTTCTTCAATTCTGTTATTTTTGGTTGTTCCTGTGTTTAGTTTTGTTAGTTGGTTTTTTGCTCCCTGTTCCCTCTGTGTTCTCTTTCATATTTCACTTGTCCTCAGTCAATCACCTGTTTTGCCTGCCACACCCATCCACACCTGCCACAAGTTTTGTTATCACTCACCTGTGTCCACTTCCCCTAATTACCTTCTGTCTTTAAAACCTGGTCATCTCCTCCATTTCCTCACTGCTCCGTTGTTGCTTTCATACGCTGTCGGTATTTTGTCTAGTTTTCAGTTTTTGTATTTAAAAATGTGGTTTGCCATTTTGGATTTCTGTATTTTCCTGCAGTTGCCTGTTCTGTCCCTGTTGTTCTAACTTACACTGATCTTGTTTCAGATGGCCATGTTATCACTTCTCTGCTTCTTTAAAGCTTACCTACATCACACAATCAGTTCTTCAGGTTTATAGATTATTTTGTTTTCCAAGCTGTGGGACCTCCAACTGAACTAATGTGATTCCACACAAGCAGCAAAGCAGACATCTTGGGGTAAAACAACAAAAAAGTCAGCTCCGCTGCTGACTATCTAAAGATAATTAAACAAAGAATATTCTGAAGATGCAGCATTTTTTTTACTGAAAGTTTTAATGAACTGTTTGTCAAAATGCTTCTCAATATTTTCTGTTTTTTTGGGATTTTAGTAAAAAAAAGTGGATTACAGAACATTCTATAGGTATAGGTGAGATTCTTTTGGGGTTTAATGCTTATTCTGATTGTTTTTGGACCCACTGTGGTCACTGTACGCTGTAATGGGCTGTTTCAATCACAGGACAACAGCTTGAGCAGTGTTGTCATATTATATTCACCTAATTAAACACAGAGCTGATATTAAATTTACAGTGAATCTGTGTAGAAAATCACCCAAAATGGATTTACAAATTCATAACAAGCCTTAACAGCCTCTTAGAGAGTCAGTTTAGTAAAATTTTCTTGATTACGCCCCCTCAGACAAGGAACATAATAAAAAACAGTGACTTTATAACTTTATATAGCTTTTATAACATAAAAAATGCGAGGCTTGCTTTTCGTTTCGGGAAGGTTTATATGAAATAATTTAATCTTAAATATGATTGATTACAGTGACTTTACTGAATTGTCTGATCACATCTGATCCCACAAATGATGCATCTCATCTAAGAATGCTTAAAAAAACCCCACTAATATATTATACAATTTCATACTTTTTAACCCACAAAAAGAGTAAATTGGCTAAATAAAGGGATATGTACCATAGAACTTTCCTGAATCACAGTAGTGCTTTTGACCACCAAGCCAGCATAGCAAACAGTAGACCATTATGTAAATTACGCCTATTGAGAGTGAAAATGTGCATAAGGCAACATTATCTTCATAACATAATAGTAGTATTGAGAAGACATTATGCTGCTGAAAGCCTGCAGCTGCTGGGTGGGTCTAAAAGCCTGGTAATTTCCTCCTTTTTCCACATAGAACACTGCATAACCAAATATAATTGGGTAGCACACAAACTGGTTAACTAATCTCAATTTAAACTATACATTTTGAACTTGTACATCCACGAACACACTGTTGTGTAGACCTGGCTATAATTATCAGACCATAAAAAATATAAAAAATGTCAAAAACAGGTTTTCACAAGTGACTGACCTTGACTGCTTGCAAGGGCATGCAAGAATATATTACTGATGTTGTCTGGCAGTTCATAGATTTTTTTTTTCTTATTAAAACTCCTCACTGTTGAGTGGATGGTAGTGAACTTGACATCATTAGTATTACTATTAATATATACAGGAAAAAATGAGAGTTGACACTAGTGCTAATTTTATCTGCGCTTAACTGGTGTGATTTACAGCATCATGGCATCTGTGAAATGTATACCACGTTGACAGCCAAACAGTATGAAACATTTCACCACTCACACTGCCACAGATCTTGCATTTGATCACCCAATTAACCTCCTTTCTCCTACAAAGTCACAACACCTTTGAAACCTTTATTTGTTACTGAGTTGAATTTAAGTTTGAGGTGCTGACCTGTGCTCTCTGTGGCATCCAGACTGTCTGCTAGCTGCTCCAGGAGGCGTGCCCTGGCTGCGTTCCTGCGGTGTTTCTTCCCCTCGTAGTGCTGCTGGGCCATCAGTGGGTTGTTGAACCAGGCTCCACACAGGCAGCAATACTTCCCAGCCTCTCTGCCACCATTTCCACTGATTTCTGCTGTGGGCCAGGGTAAGGCAGGGGGGTGAGGCGGGCACGCCGAGGGGTCTGAGGTCAGCGGGGTGGAAGGTGAGGAATCTGGGGGATGAAATGAAAAGATAGAGTTTCAAAGCAGGCGGTGCAGGATAGAAGAATTAGGAAGCGAAGCAAGGGGAAGAAAAAAGGGAGCATAAAGCTGAATATTAATCTTAATTCAAATGCAAATTGAGGTTTAATGAAAAAATGACAGAATGAAAATATTTTCATGAAATTATTACACTGATATGA
>JAOXNZ010000105.1:19954826-19970941 GCA_028566095.1 Kryptolebias brasiliensis
TTTCTTTTTTTTTTTTGTTTATTAGAATTTAGGTTTTAGGGGTCGCCTTACTCCTCTGTGCACAGTGAAATCTCTAATGCATTCTTGTTTACTCTGTTCCTATAACTTATCATAATGGGCAGTTTGGCCTGATCAGACATAAAATTTAATAGTATGGTGCAAGTGTTTAAACAGACAGCCTCAACAAAATGGAAGTAGTGCCCTGTAAAAGTCATCAAACAGAAAATACCTGTAAGGTTTTTACCTACCTTTTTTTTTGTTGTTTTTTTCCCTCTACTAACTCAATGTTCATCATTTCCTAAATTTCTGGTGTGTTTTGCAAAGATATGATTGACAGCTGTTCCAAAGCCATACACTTGTGTGAGTTTGGCCCTCACTCAATACGTTTGCTGTCGGTGATTAATGCCTCTCATGTGGATGTACAGTTCCTGGGGAAAATGTCAGATGATATAGAGATCAACGGTGTCGTTTCTGCATATGTTGTGTGCTTTAGACTTTAGTGAATGTGGCTGTAAGGTGTCCAAGGGAAAGGCCTTGGTTTTTGCTGTGTCGCGACATATATCCATCACAGCTGTTGATAAGAAGCTATTTGTTTAATCGCTCATGGAGATCCATTATGCAGCAGACCTCTGACCACACCAGCACATGAGCACTCTTTATTTGGCTGCTGTTGGCTGTTCTGTTGCATCACATTTACCTCCACTCTTTGTGTTTTGCATAACTTGGCGGAACATCTCATTTGTCCACTTCAAGGGTTCATATGACTCTAAATAAATAAAAGATAATAAAAAACTCATGACCACGGTTCCTCTTAGTCTTTGTTTTAATGTGTTCTTTACTGATGCAACATTTGGAACAAGAAAATGTTTTGGATCAAAATGTCTTACAGGACAGAGATATGTATCATCAGCCAGGGACAGGGTGGAGACAAGTTTATGAGGTGTCGAGACTCTACAGAAGTCACTCATGTTGTAATTGTTCATGCAAACCTAAAGATAAAGACCGAACAATCAGAAAGACTCAGTAGATCACAGCTCTTATAGATGGACAGCATGATCACATGCGCACAAACTTGTTTTCTACTAAATATGCTTGGAAAATGGCAACTTTACCATTCTTCAGTCCACTCAACCATAACACTTTTTAAGTTTACAGACATGGAGAAGGAAAAGTAAGATATATTTTTATGAACATGTGATTTATTTTTAAAGGTTGCACAGTTGCACTCAAATTGAAGCATTGCTCTGAACAGTGTCTTGTGCTGGAGGCTTCTTCTGAGTTTTCTTTTGTAGCTCTGGTACTCTAGCCACTCCGTTACAGCATGTGTTGACCCTGGCTCCCTCCAGGTCTTGGTTAACTCCAGATGTGGTATTTGAACTCTGGATGTTTAGGCACATAATGGAATAGCCAATTGAACTTGGCCAGTGCTCTCCCAGAGGCCAACAATGGGCCAAAAGTGAGAGGTGTGCAGAGGCATATATCAAATCTATATGTATGATTTGGATGGACTGGGGTGTCATTGTTTTTAATGATGCAATGGGTTTGTTCTGCCATGCAACTGAATCGGCCCAATGGGTGTTCCAACCACACTTTATGTGTCTGTAAAATGCACTGAGGTGTGTTTTATTGGTTGTTTTCAGGGAATCCCGTGGTAACCAAACAACTAGTTAACTTCATTTCGAGACTTTTCTTGAAATTGTACATCCAACATGAAAAGAAATGAAGTAAAAGAAATGAACTGGTGGCTGACATGCAAACTGCAAAAGTCATAAATCTTGATACTCCTTCTTTTTGATGAAGCTGACATTTTATATTATTTGATGTTTTTATGTATAATTAAACACACATGGTTTAGGAACTGGGAAGTTTAAAAACTAATGAATTTAAGAGGCTTAACTTACAGTTTAAAAAGTAGGCCAAACTGATTTAGAGATTATTTCAGATGAAATCTTAGAATCTGGCAAAATGGTATAAGAAGACTACATCACAAATGACCCTAAATCTTTTAATGAGCAGATGTAATTTTCATAGTAGTTTGGAGTTCCAGTACATGCTTGAGCTCTTCACTCTGTGATGCACAGAGCTCAAGCATGCATACAGTGAAGGACACATAAATAAAAGTGTCTTTGCATGTGCATATGTATGCATACAAAGCAACTTAAAGGAATAGTCTGGTCATTTTATGTTCTGTCTAATAGTTATCATTAGTTAGCCAACACATCAGTCATATAGCACAGAGTATGAAGAAAAGAGGAAAACTGAGATGTATAAAAACACCTTTATAAGATTTACTGGTCACATGTGCCACAGTAAGAAATTGAGAGTTCACAAAATATTCCTCAGATTTGAGTTTAAAAGATGGAAACAACAGTGGACTGAACTTCAAGTTAGTGAGTTCATGTCTTTCATCAGTGTCTAATTAGAATTTGCTTCTGTCTGTGGAGCTCCATTTGTGTGTGTGTGTGTGGGGTGTGGGTGTGGGTGTGGGTGTGTGTGTGGGTGTGGGTGTGTGTGTGTGTGTGTGTGTGTGTGTGTGTGTGTGGTGGTGGGGTCTGTAAAAGAGAATGCAGGCGCCTGACTTTTGATGTCTATCTTTTTAATAGCTTTATTGTGTAGTTTATTCACAGTTCAAACTTTAATGTTTTTGTTGTGCAGAGGTAATAATGATGACTCTGAGAGATGGGTGTGCAGAATAGATGGGTGTGTCACATACTAGTGCATCTAAATATTCTCATGAGCTGACATATCAGCATCATTACTTCAGACTATAGCAATCCATTACCGGCAATGGATGTGTGTTCTTATGTGTGGCTTTGTTTAAAGGGTGTGTGTGTAAGTTTGTAATGTGCCATTAACTTGCAGTGACCTATAACATGTTTAAATGCTTCAATTTTATTTTTAAAGCTTTTTTTTGTTTTGAAGCTTATTTACGTGCTATTATGTTTTTCAGGAAATTTAAGGGAAAATAAGGAGCCAGACTAAACATGTTTTACCTGCGTCTTTGTGCGTGTGTGTTAGACTAAACATGATTAAAATTCAAAGACAGTAGATGCGGTTTAGTTCATGTCTACAAGTAGAAACTCTGTAAACAAACATGAGGAAATGTGCAGTTACAATAATGAGCACATGTGGTTGAGCTTCAACAGTGAACATCTGCAGAACACTGTCAGCCCCTAACAAACCGTTTGTGATCACATGCACACAAACACACACATACACTCCTTACACTAATCTCCCTCTATGACTTGCCTCATCTGAGGACATGATTCTTCCTCATTTTTATTTACTCAGGCCAGTTGCACTGCCATGGCAACCAGCTATGTTTTGGAGAGTGCTTGTTCTGGTAATGTGAGTCAGGGGACACGTGAGAGAACACACAGGACCGTCTCTGCTTCTGCTGGCACCTTAAAGTGGAGGAAGTTAAATGAGGGGGGCTAAAAGGTGGAGGCAAGTGGATTGTAAATCAGGAAGTAGAAAACCAG
Organism: Kryptolebias brasiliensis; assembly: GCA_028566095.1. NCBI lineage: Eukaryota > Metazoa > Chordata > Actinopteri > Cyprinodontiformes > Rivulidae > Kryptolebias > Kryptolebias brasiliensis. Next base: position 19,958,309 of record JAOXNZ010000105.1, read on the forward strand.
ACCTTTTTCATATCACCTTTGCCTTTAATTTATACCTGCGGTGAATCATGTACTATATACAAGACAGACAGCCTGTTTAACCCTACATCATCTCCTAATACAACCATGCCACTCTGCAGAAGTTGCATTGACTTTTTGTAGCTCTTTTTGTCATTTTTCATGGAAGTGTCATTTAGAACTAGCTCCCATCCCCACCTCACTAGACTGCATTGGCTATTGCTGTTGGAGCCTAAGCATCAGTGAATCTTACAAAGCAGGGCTGCATATGTCTGTTGTTCAAGGTTGACCAGGATGAACTCATCTTCCCTCTTCACCACAAATGCAGATCACAATCGGCAGTGGATCATAATTGGATAAAATTAGCAGCTATATTTATCACCATCTTCCTCCTAAGCTGTATTTAAGAGGATTAAGTTTGTCACACCTATTACAATCAATGCTGTAATAATTCAGTTTCTCACACACTCTGAGCCATATAATATAGGATTCACCAGAAGAGGGCAGTCATGTGCAGCTAGCTGGCTCTATGTTCCACTTAGATAAAGTGTTTTTATATTTAGTTTATTTTTATTTGTTTATGTAAACAGCACTTGCATGTTATATCTCCTGCAGGAGGGTGAGGTGCAGCAGGTTATGTCTGTCCTGTGAAGAATCTGAGGAACGTGAATGGCCTGATGAGTGAACTGGTCCAGAGGTGAGGGTGTAAATCCCTCTGTCACATACCCGGCAGATAGACAGCAGATAGACTCAGTCAGACAACCAAATTCAACTATTTCTGCTCATTCGTTGCCAACAAAAACTCAACTTCAAAGGGAGTGGCCACTTCGTGTGGCCAGAGTGATAAAACTGCTTGAATGTTAATGGTTTGGCCTGTGCTACTTTATACATTATATATATAGGACCAAGTGAGAGCGTGTGAAAAAAATCTAAATCTGTTGTTTTTCACAATAAGGTCATGGTGGATCAAAATTTATACATAATAGAAAGCAACATATTTTGATAGAAACATTGTACTGTTAAATTTTAATGAGGCATCAGTGGAATTAGTCAAATGAATGCTGCAATGTAACCTGAACAAACTTGCAAAGAGGTTGATGAAGATTTTGATTGTGTGACCACAGCACTTTTGAACAGAGACCGTGTGAAAGTGAGGCCTGCTGAAGTTGTGTGAAGGGCTAATTCACAGAGCCACTCATGGGAAATTATGAATCAGATCGTTTTCGACACTCCGACTAAAATTTGGGCTCAGAGGGAGAACGACCAAGAGTTAGGAGCATGGAAAGAATCACAGAGGATTTATGATGTCTGAGCTCTCTTGTGAGAGGACCTTTCCTCTGACAGGCAAGGAAATACTCCAATCTGTCTCCCTACTGACACCAGAGTGAAACAGACACGTACAAGCCCTCCTTAACCTTGCCCGTGCCCCTCACAATCAACATGCTGCTCTCCTTCTGCCTTGCCCTTAAATCTGCTGGTAATGATGCAGCTCATTGAAAGTGGTGAGAGGAGAGGAAAAAAAAAATATGAGAAAGAGAGTCCAGTATGTTCAGTCGGGGATTCCCTAACTGTGGAAAAAGAGCACTTGCCATGTTTTCATCCTCCTCCAGAGAGCACAGTCTTCCAGGAAATGCAGGGGTTAAGAACACACAGCTTGGTGCCGACCTCTTACCTCTGGTCAGCCTAGCGTAGCCGCTAAGTGGCTCTCTGTGACTCCTCCACTCAGCTTGCAAACTTCTCAGAACATTTTCACATAGTAACAGCTGGGATTATGTATTTTATTTGTCATGTGTCTGTTATGGTGAATTGAATGCTGGATCCATATGTTACCGATTAATGTAGCTCAGTTAATTCAGGAAGCAAAACACCAAATCTTCTTTCCCACTGATGCACAGTCAGTCTAGTGCAACTTAAACATAGCAACTATAAGCAGGCCCGGGATCTTTTGAATTTACACACATCCCTGCAGGGAGGTAACCCTCCTTGTTTGTGCCTTTGCACTGTGCGGATTTAAAGCTTTTCTGCTGTGATCATAACCACTGCCTTCTTTCTTCCACAGCTGACCCATTTCTGACCCGTTTTTACTTGTCATGCCCGATATTAGAAAAGTTTAATCATTGCTGGGAGACATAGAAAGAGGATTAACATTCCTAGGTCTCCTACACTCAGACCTTGCCCTTTTCCCTCCCATTTCTCCCCTGTTTGGTCTTTAGGCCTTCTCCCCTCCTCATTTCTCCACACTTTTATTGCCCTCTCTCATTCTTTTTGGTTTGCCAAATTTGTTAATTGTTCTCTTTTAAATAAATGTGCCAATATTCCTGCCACCAATCATTGGAAAGCTTTTCAATTTTACTCTAAATGGCTTGAAATACATTAGCAAAATTTTGTCAACTTTTGCTGTTACACCTAATGAGGACATTGCAGAAGACCTATCATTTAATCTTATTTTCCATAACAATACCATAGCGCCAACAACTCCAAAAGATGACGAAAATTTATTTTTTCCACTACAGCAATGGGTTGGTCATCCAGAGTGATAAATTCAGTACCCAAATTGAAAATGTTGCCTACAAAACTGCTCTCATGTTGTATTTTCAAATATTTCTGTACAGCAAACATGTTGACACATTACATCATGATGGCAGCCATGTTGTGGAGTGGCTGGCATAAAGCCAAACAACAGGTCAACAACAAAGATCAGGAGCTGAATGTGGCAGCTATTCAAATACCGAACAATGAAAAATATCTCTATTGGTGCGCCAATCCAATATTTGTGATTGGCTCTGAAAACTATGTAGTGTCACTCACACATTTTTCATCTCTTTTTGTTTTTTTTATATTTATCTGTGCTAATTTATCACACTCTTTGTGTTCGTGCATAACAGTAATGCTAGTAATTACAAGATTTCACTACAGAGGCTTCTTTTGAGCTCAGTCTGAATTATGAAGACGTCTGGGCTCCTTGGTGTCTCGTTCTCTGTAATATGTGCAGGATGTGTCTGTTGTCTGTATATACTACAGATCATTTATGTGCTTTCACCTACCGTACACAGTGTTCTCTGAGTAGACAGTAATAGTCTGTACTTCACTTGGTAATGACTTTCAAGAAGTTACAGTTAGATGTATTCAGTCAGGCATTCAGTTCTGCTCGCCTCAAACACTGCTCACTCTGTGATTTCATAACATCACATTCAGTCTTTATCAGGTGTAACTGAACAAGTTGATGCCTACCGTCATCTTATACTCCCTTTTAACATACTTTCCAACATTTCAGTGAAGGAAAAAGTGGATAAAAATGTATTAAGACATGTGAGATGTTTCTCCTTTTTTGTGAACAGTCCAGCACTTTGTGCATGTTTGACCCTTGAATGTAAAGAGGATCAATGACCAAATCTTCCTTTGTGGTATATCCTTGTAATATGAGTCTAAACCCAACAAGCAGGTTCAGTTTCCACATACCAAACTGTGCTGAAGCATTCCACATACATGTTTCTCATGTGAAGAGCTTGTGTGGGCTAAAGCCAGATCACTTTCTATCGCAGCCAAAGAGCAGGGTAGGATTTCCAGAGTTTGTTTGATGTATGATGCTATCTAGTCAAAGTATAGCACTACCTCAGTTCTGTCTACAGCTTGTTGAGGAGTCTGCTTGAGGCTATACAGTAGAGACTCAGCTTGCTTTTGAAGTTATTTGTTGATGAAGTCAGCCATCATTGCTTACAGCCCTGTTTCTGCTTTCCATACAGAATACTTCTAGACTTGAAGTGCTTTTTCTTGTAGATCCAGCTAATCTGGACCTTATAATAAGTCTTTTTACAAGCTAAAGCACAATATTTTTGCACCTGGAAGACAGACTAGAACAAATATTATTTTTATTACATTACTGGAAGTGTCCTGAACCCTCAGACATCTTGCTTGTGAAGTGTTTGCTTTTCTGGAAGCTTAAGGCAGCATTCCTTCATGAGAGTTTACAGTATTACTGAGATTAGAGAGTCGAGATGTTCAAACTGACCTTAGAGCTCCTGAAAATATTGCTCTTAGAGATTTCACAATTCAGAATTTGGTAACCTGTACCACACCCTGTTCCATTTTCACCCAAAAAACAAACAAACAAAAAAATAAAACCCCTAAAATATTAAGATTAACCAGTCATTTGAATACATTTAAAATACTTTGACATCAAACAACAGGAATAAGCTCATACTTAAGCTTTATCAATTAAATTAGATTGGTTTAAACACATTAGTAACAATGGTAATTCTCTCGGTTTAACTGCAGTCTATTTAGTTTTGTGTAAAATCTAAAACTAGCATTTACTGTAGCAGTCTTGACCTGTTTTGTTCATCCCTCTAATCCTTCACCCTGTGTGAGCTGAAACAGATTTGATTTGCCCACATAAAACGTACTGACTTCTGGTTGACAATTTTCCTATTCATACAGACAAAATAAAACAAAGTTTCACTTTGTTCCATTTATTTGTATTTTTTTCCACTAGTTGCACCAGATTTAAAGTTGCATCTATGAAAGCTGAACAGAAATTGTTTCATAAAGTACTGATTTCCATGGCATGGTACACTGAGTTTTTTGTTAGGCTGAAATGTGTTTAGTTCAAAAACGGCAAACAAAAGAAAGCTTAGTAAAAGCGCCACGTGATTTCATTTACAAAGTGTTTAACAGTTTATTTTCATTCAGTATGTTACACTGACCTCTCAGGATTGCCAAATAAAAATAAACATTAATCTTATTTTTATTAAAAAGTTGATTAAATTTGTTTGCTTCATATATGGAATTTTTTGCTAAAATGTTAAGAGGAACACAAGTGCAATGATCCTCTGTAATGTAACTGATTGTGTCCCTGTTTAAGAGCACAGTTTTATAGCTGATTAAGTAAAGAAAAAGCTTTTCAAGAACAGCGTTCATTTTGTACAGTTTTGTAAAGTTTTATTTTCACCAAGTTGGCCAAGCAAGTGTTAAATGTTGAACCATTAGTGTTATCTTTTGTGTGTGGTGGTCCACCCAGCTATACTTTGACCTCTTCTTCTGCCTCAAAGTGCTGTTCTTCTCAGCTTGTCATCGGCTGTCATTAGCGCTCTGAGAGGCCCTGTTGTTATTTTCACACACACACACACACACACACACCCACACCCACAGGTCACACACCACAGACCATTCTTCAAGGTTACAGCTTAATCCCTCAATATGTGGCCATCCTTGATAAAATTTCAACAAGAAATCTTAGGTAATGAGAAGCTTTGCATGCTATAGGCAATTATTTATTAGAAATGACACCATTCTCTGAAGCTTTATGACACCTGTTTCATGTTTGCCTTCAGTCTTTCACCTTGAGAAGAACCTTTATCTTGAAACCTCATGCACACCCTAATTGATTGCTATTTATCATTGACTTTAAGCAGCCATAAGTCACTCACTGACTTGTTGAGGGTTTGCTAATGACACCATCATTTTCTGAAGTGACAGGATGAATTATAGGAACCATTCTGCTGCACTTTCTACTTGAATACACACATTCTTGTTCCTTGTTACTTTGACAAAGACATGCCTCACTGTGTGTTTTTCAGTTCTCTAAACAGTTTTTATCACTACTGGCTCTTTTACTGACACATTATTTCTCAGTTTATTAGTAGAGACACAAGCCCAATACATCTTTTCCACCAGTTTTATGCAAGTACCTTTTAGCCCTTAGAAAAAACACACAAGGTTTATCTGACATTTAGCTTGGCTAACATTTTGTACCTCTTTTCTGTTGTATCTCCTTGAGAAAGATGTCTGACATTCTACTATGGCATAGTTTGAACACTGTATGATGAGTTTGGCATAAGAAGCTGTTGATTTTTTGATTTGACTCTCTTGATCAACAGACCTGCCAGCATTAATGAGTGGAAGATAAGGTGAAGGTGAGTCAAGGATGGATTTTGGTGAACAGTTCTCTTGGCTTCTATCTGATCAAAATCTTCTGCAAACTGTGACCTGAAGGCACACACGACTCCAACAGGACAGAAGTCATTCTGTCAACACACACATTTATCACTGCTTTGGAGTGTTCTGCAACTTCCCAGAGAGCAAGATAATTTAAAGTGGCATGGTTTAGACATCAGTCATCCAAAACTCAAACTTGTGGCCAAAGCCAGCAAATATTATGCATACCTGCCAGAGACTCAGATCTAAAACTTCTGAATAACAGCGGCTGTTTTCTGTCAACACTTATGTGAATCACATATTTGTTTTTGCTACGCAAAGTAGTACAACAAACAGTACCTTTCATAATGGATGAATCCTGTGCATCATTTTTAAAAGAATTTTCTCCATCATTTTACCTTTTTAGTTGTATAACCAGTTCAGCAATTAAATGCTTTTAAACTCCTTATTTTGACTGAATGCTGAGAAAACAAATCTTGATCAAAACTTTTTATTGCTTTTCTAAAAGTCAGGTCTCAATATTATTTGGGTGATGTATGTTAGCCTGCATCAAAACCTGCTGATGTGTTTTCCAGGAAAAGTCTTCGTCGCCTGCCTAACACTGGTAACAACAAGAACAACTCATCTAAGGCTTGGGTTTGGTGAGAAAACAAAGACTCTCTGGTCAGTGTCTTTTGTTGTCAGGGTGATGAATGTAAAATGGATGAAAGGAGCTTGTTAATGAATTTGAATTACTGGCTGGGCGTTCTTCTAGGAAATAAATCTAAAGGACAATTGCAGCCAAACTCAGGTTTGACAAGGTTGTACACCAAGAACAAAACGGAACCGTCACTTTTTACTTCACACTAACATCCATAACGCAAGCATCTTATATGTGTTTCTTCAAGCTTCTGTGTGTCAGCAAGTGTGGTACAGGGAAAAAAATAAAGACATCCATCTGTAATTAAACTACTTTCTCTGTAACTGTGGAATTAACTGCCCTTATCCGTAGCGCTGTTACTATCTCCGTCTGTAAATGAGTGCACGCTTGTGAGTGCTGTCAGACTCTGATGGCTCTTTCTTTCTTTATAAGATGGTGCTGACAGACAGAGATAGTAGCTGTGTATAGTGAGATGAAGGAGCAAGGAGGCTCTTTCAGATCAGTGAAGGTCAAAACTACCAAGAGGTCCATCACTCACTTAGGCTGACTACACTCACCACTTTGTTTGAATGCTCCCCTCTTTAGGCACATACAGCAGCAAATATTTGTTGAGTAATAAACTGTTAAATTGATTTTACAATATAAGCACATATTCAGATTTTTTGTCCGCTTTTTAAAACTACCAGAGTTCAAAAGGATTTTGCTGGGAATGAACTGCATGTAAATGAGAGTTTGTGAGGGGCTTTAGATATGAAAAACAAACTTATTGAACTTAATCTTACTTTGAACATTTTTTTGTACATGGTAATGGGGCAAGTTTTTTGTACATGGTAATGGGGAATCAGAAGCTGGATACTTATTATGTAAATGGCAGTATTATTTCACTTGTTATACAGTGTTTTTAAATGGCTGTTTGATTGTGTTGATTCTATGATCTGTTTAACTAATGCCACCTCTTAAGTCCTTCAGAAAAACACAAATAAGCTTGGTGGTTCATCTGGATGCAAAGCATGTTCTCTCACTGAGAAATCAATTTAAACTGTTCCAATATCTTAAACAGAACACCTACCACACGCACCATCTGGATTCCACAAAGTTTGAAAGCTTGTTTCTACAGAAGGTTTTTGGCTGTTCCATGAATAATCTTGTTCCTGTTCTGTTGGATCTGTCAGGTAAATGAAACTGAACAGAAACCAATCTCAACCTGCACAAGGACACAACATGGGTTTTTGGTCTTGCGTTGTGATTTTCAAGAGTTGTTGAGGCAGACTCTAGTTTACAAAAAGACATCTGATGACTTGATAGGCTTTTCTTTATCCTGATAGGCAGTACGACTCAGCCTTATCACAATGTGCAGAGTTTTGTGTGTTTGCTAGTCATTTGGGCCTTTTTTCAACACTATACAAAACAATGACTTCATTAGATTATCTTGGAGGCTTTCAGCTGCACTTTGTTTCACTTTATTTAAACATGAAACATGTGAACACACTCAGACTGTAAAAGCTTTCTTGTTTTTACCACATGTGAGGGCATTTCAATACTGGAAACGATTCCTCAAGTACTTTTTAGAAACAGAGGTCATGGTCTTATGCAACATAATGCCTGCAAGTGTAAATATGCATTATGACCAAAGTATTCTAGGACAACACAAAGACTAGACATCATTTGTGGACATAATCTGACTTTTTTAAAATTAATTTTGGATATACTTAAATCTTAAAATAATCCTTTTGCATCAGTGCAGAATTCTTTTCAATCATTTTGAAGTACTGTCACATAATTTTAGAAAGAACTCTTAAAGCTTATTTGTTATGCACTAAAATAGTGATATTGCTCTTACTTTCTGTTTTCTGCTAACACATAAAATAATAAAGGTCCATCAAATGTGATATTAATGGTAAAAAACATTTAGAATATTTTGAGTATTACATGTTTTGTGCTTCTTTGTCTTTAAATCTGTGTATCTTGGTACTTGGTTCAAAAAGTGTGGACATTTAAGTTGCCTGTGTCCTGAGGCCCCTCTTTAAAAACAATGTGTCATTGTTCCAAACCCCTTGTGCTCAGTTCTAAGACAGAAAGAGGAGAAAGAGAGCACTTAATGGCAGAGCTAACAACGGCACAGGGACCATTTGCATTTAACAATAACAGAATGCCACCCACACTCTCCCTCCCTGAGACAAACTTATTATGGTCTATTTGAAAAGAGATTGACAAGCTGGAGATGGGAGATTATGTCAATTAGTGGCCACAGTCCCACCTGACTACATCGCCCCATCTCTCAGGGTCTGAAGGGTCAGAGTTCGTGACCTCATTGCCAAACTCGGAGGCTGCAGACTTCTTGCTGTGGTGGCGGGCTTTGACTCTGTGCAGTTTTATCAGCCTGCAAGCCCCCACACATACATACATGCACAAACACACTTTCACCTCCCTCTGACCTTCCACTCATCCCTGCCTGCCCTTGACCTCTGCTGTTGTATGTGTGAAAATAAAGGAGACAGGGGGAGGGGTCTCAAGGGAAAGGGAATTATTTATTGGCTGATGCTTGTCTTTCCAGACGAGTGTAAATCTCCTCACAAGCCAAGTGTTTGTGCATACACACGCGTGCAGAACAAGTATAAACTTATGTTTCGTTGTATGTGTTTGTGCCAGTGTTTGCTTCGTCTTGGCCACTTAATCCAGGCAGTGTTCTGTATTACAACATGTGAATGCTTGTTTGGTTGTACCTAAGAGTGATTCCTCTTTAGTGTATTTTTTGTGTATGAGGGCTTTGGTGTGAGGGCATGCACTTATGTGCACACATTTCTGGTTTCCATATGGCTGTAAATCTCCAGACTGACTTGTTAGTTCAGCAGGGAAACAGCAGGTTTGGGACACTCTGATAGCCTTCACAGATGGCTTCAGGATGCTGTCCACTTCAGACCCTGTACTCCACCTATTAATTTATTCATTTTCCACTGCAGAGGAGACACTGAGGTGATTGTGACTGTTTCCAAGCACTGGTACCCCTTGAGAGTCACTCGGTTGTCTTCTTACTTGCCTTTGCCTCATTCTTTTCCCAAGCTTCTTGTGCTTTGCCCTCCTTTTTCCAGTCTGATGCTGGGCATTTGTTTGTTTTGTGGATCTTTGTGTTTTTACAACCACTGCATCATCTTAGTGTGTGAATCAATAGTTATTACAAAATTCATTTTTAGCCAATAAACTTGAGGAGATATAATGGAGGCTTTTGTTGCCTCTATAAATGCTGTAAATCTATAGCTTAACATAGTAATGTCTTGCAGGTTGATGAAACATCTTTAAGGACAAGTGGACTTTGGTCAGTGTTTTAAAGTAATGCAAAAATGACAGCTAGGATGCATCAGAGCTAATTTATGAATATAATAACAGATTTTCAGTCTTAATCCAGCAAGGCTTTTGTTGTTATTCTAGAGAATATCATCTAGCCTGATGAGAATAACCTTATAGAAGAATCTAAAATTAAAACAAAAAAACTTGAAAATGTTTCAGGTATAATTTCTTTGAGAAAAAAAACACTATAGACTTTATATTCTGTGTGATTTTGTTGTTAAATATTTTAGAATTTTCCTAAAACATCATAAGAAATGTGTTTACTGGAGTGATTCATCTCAGTGAAGATGGAGAAATTGCAGCAGACTTGTATTTGTCGAAAAGTAAAAGGTTTAATAGAGAGTGCTCTGAATACAGCTATCCCAACGCAGTTTTTAAACATGTTGTGACTCAAATCCATAATGAAAAGTAATCTGTAATTCAAACAGCTTGAACACTAAATTTGAATGTATTTATTTTAAAACTGTAGAAAGCAAAGTTGAGGTAATGTTATTTTTATATAAAATGTGGAGAATGATCTGTGATAAGTAGAGAACACCTCGTTTCAGGTTCAGTCTAATGTAGAAATATAACCGTACAAGTTGTACATGCACTTTTTGGAATTACTATTAGAAGAAGACTCTTGAGAGCAGAAGGCAAAAAAAACTTATTGCTTCCAATAGATGAATTTCAAATGTCTTTTGATCTGCAATGGCCTCTGTAAAAAGTGTGGAGTGGTTAACTTTGCAAGACAAAATACTCAGCTCAGTTTGATGAATGTGAGCTTTGTTGCTGAAGGAGATCTAACATATTGTAAGGTTGATGAGGGTGTTGTTTCCAGGCTCCCTCCAGCTAAGAGTGAGCAGTGGAGCAGGCCAGATTGGCACATTCATACCCAAGATAGACTCAAACTTGACTAAAATAATAAGACTTTTATTCTTTGCCCTGCAGCATACCATGAGAAAACACTGATGAACTGTCAGTGGGAGAAGAACTTTCATCTGATTATCTACAGGTGATTGAAATGAGTGCTCAGTAACCCAGTGAAGCCTGGAGAGAATCAGAGACGAGGTAAAAAAAAAAAGGAAAAAAAGGAAAAAAAAAAAGGAAAAGGAGACAAGACACAGCAGAAATGAAATGTACCTTCTAAACCCAAATAGGAACAGAATTAAGCCAAAGAAAAACAGGGTTTTAGCTAAGAAAGCATAAGTAAGGTTGTCAGAATGTTTTTTTTATATAATTTAGATTTAAGGGGCTGTTAAAAGGTGCAAAGAAAAGTGAGTTGCCATATTCTGCATGGAGTGTTTCAGATTTGTTTTGGCACATTCCTTTGCTTTAGACAGTCCTTCTTTATCATTCATTTCATCAGATGTATGAAAGCATTCAGCCAGCTGAAACTTTTTTTTTTGTTTCAGTAAGTTTGCAAGTACAATGAGTAGGAGAGATTTTGTGGAAAGCATTTTTTTTACAGTGTGTGTGCCACATGTAGACTTAATGGTTCTCTGGCTGGCTCGTGAGCCTACATGTAAACATATGTAGAAACACATGCTGAAAAGCTCACGCACATAACTACATGCAACATCTCTGTTGTATGTCACAGAGGAAAGCAGGCCAAGGCTCAGACCCATAGCAGTGTTCTTTTCTTCTAAATGAAAGCATAACTCTGCGTCTTCCCTTCCTCTAGACAGGTGGTCCAGGGGCTCAGACCAGAAGGATGTTGGCTTGATGTCTAATGCTGTTTTAATGGTACTTTGTGTAGTGGGCATGGAAAGGCATGCTGGAACTAATAGAATTTTTTTTTTTTTACTCTCCCCAGTGTTATATAATGGTCTCTTTCTATTGAGGTGGGTTGGTCAAATTTGATTAATGTACATATGAATGTGTGTGTGCATGCTAATATGCTTAACTGCATGAGATCGTACGTTTAGCCTTAATGTTTCAGATAAATTACATTTAAGATCATTTTATTATATATGTGCTCTGGTAAAATGAACAATGTGAGCTGTGAATGGGGTTTTTATCACCCGCTGCCATGACAAATTGGTGATCATGTGAATGCCTGTGTCTGTGTGTGTTAGCAAAATATCTCATGAACCACTGGATGGATTTTAATGAAACTCTCAGAAAGTAATGATTGGAACATTTACAACGGATTTCCGTTTGGAGTCAACCCAACACAAGATGACTGCCACAGCTAACCAACCTTAGCAAACACAAAAATGGCAATAACTGAGTCACTTTTACAGATTTGGTGTGGTAGTAGCTGAGCATCATCCCCAACACATACTTGGAGTGCCAACACATAGCATTAAATATTTGTTTGCAACTTTGGCTTACAAATCAGTGGGTGATTTGCATACCTTCAAGGAAGGATATTTTATTTGAACATTAAATGCAGTTCAAATATCTAATAATGTAAATTGGATTAGTGAATATTTGCTCTTTTGTTACTAATAATTCCAAAAATCTAATTAGAATAGAACAATAAAAAGACTAAAAAATATTTAAAATGTCAGCATTCTGTAATCACTTTTTGCAGAGTTGGGGACTGTGGAGTGAACACACATAATAAATCTGATTTACAGTTTATGCATTCAAGTTTATTAGCTTTTTTTTGAAAATAACTTTATCACACAAATATATTTATTTCTTAAACACTGAAACAACTGGTCTGAACCCAGTTTTTTTTTTTTTTTTGAGAAAGAAAAAAAGAAAGAGCCAAAAATAGAAAGAAGTGG
>JAOXNZ010000105.1:19981871-19993167 GCA_028566095.1 Kryptolebias brasiliensis
AACACAAAAAAAATAAAAAATTTTGCTTTTATTTAAAAAAAAAAAAAAAAAAAAAACCTGATGCACTAGAAAATTACTTTTTTGGAAGAACTCAGTTTTGCATAAACAAAAACATAAATTATAAACATCACAAAGTCACTGACAGAGCAAAAAAAAGCATTTCTTATTCACAAGAAATTTCTAAAAAAAAATGCTGCTTGTCTTCATGTGACATTTTAGAATCTCTTTAATTTACTGCAGACATACAGTTAAAAACACATAAAGCACATGTTCTGTCTGCAACTTTTGAAAACAGTTTTGCTTTTGGTTGAATTTTAACAACATTACGTGCAAAGTTATGTGTTTCTTGTCCTGTTTGTCACTTCAAAACGCACTCACATCCTTTCATAAAGGGTTACCACAAAAAGGGCAACGAAATGAAACAATACGGTTGTTGGATTTTCTAACGTGTCTTACTCTTCAGCTCTAGCAGCTTAAGCACTACACTTTGATGAGAAAAACGTTTCATTTCAAGTATTTTCGGGTCACTATCTGATGCCTCATTTGGGCCCTTCAAGTTATGAGCAGCCACACTTATGACATAAAATGGTAGTGTGCAGGAGATGAAATACAGTGTGTGATTTATGTCCGAGGGCCTCACATCTGTTTAAATGTGGCATGCAGACAGACAGAGGAGAGCTTAAACATGGCTCAAAGGCGGGACCCCTGGGGGCCCTAAAACAAAGCTCACTCCTTGCATCTGTAGGAATCCTATACAGAAGAGAAAGTACCTCCTGAAAAGGCCTCTGCACTCTTCCATGCACCGAGCATTGGATCACATTTTCCTTTCATATAGTAGCAGCCAGGGCCACATGAGTAGAGTCCATTGTGATGCTGGATGCCTGTCAGTATTGCCTGTCTCCATGGCTGTAACTTAAACTGGCCACATCAAAGATAGACCAGCGAGGACAGACAATAACTATCATACCATTCAGTTTCATTGACTTTAACTGGAATGCTCTCTTAAAATGAAACTAGCATTCCTTGAAGGAATTCATATTGCCTACTACCTTGCATGCCAAAGTTTTAAACAAAGATCTCTTGTGATCCATTAGTGCTCTGAGTATGTAATTGGGATAACTCTCAGCTACTACAACACCAAATTTAAGCTCAATATTTGTAAAACCTTTGTAAAAGACTTATAGCCATTTTTTTAAGGTTGATTAGCTGTGGCCGCCATCTTAAATAAGACAGACTACAAAAGATAATCAGTTGTAGATATACATGCAATCATTCTGAGAATTGTAATAAAATCAGTCCTGTGGTGCATGAGATATTTTGCTAACAAACAAACACATATTTGGACACAAAAAACTACATGATCACCCATCTTACATGGCGGCAGGTCATAAAAAGACCTTCTAAAAGCAAACCTGTAAGTTTGGTTGTAGCTACCTGCATTCTGTAAAACATCCAGTGCAAAGCCTTTTCTGTCTTTATCATATTGATTTATTGACACACACAGTAGCTAAAAGTAGCACCATTAAGGTGGAGTTGAGGTAGCTAGATGAGCTGTTATCTGCCTGATAGACTGAGTTCAGCTGGGCTTCTCTGCTCCTGGGAGAAGAGCAGTCTGCTCATCTTCCCTGATATAATATACAGACTTGTGTTTCACATAATCACACCCCGCAGGCTCCTGACACACGCACAAACAAAAGCCATCACATGCAGACACACAAGCCAAAAGTCCTTCACACACTGAACATGAGCTCAGGTGGTCTTGGAGTTTCTCTAACTTTCTGCAATGGCACAAAGGTGGAAAGTGAATTTAACTCTGTACTGTTAGTTTCCACAGAAACCCTCGAACCGTGCTAAATCATGTAATTGCGGAATAGCTCAGATAGCATTAGGGCCTCCCGGATGGGGAGAGCAGCAGGTACTGTACTGCTTCATTTCTGCAACTGACTCTAACTCCCTGAGATTTTGGTGTATTACCTCAAGATTCCTTTTTATGATCCACCAGTGTCCCCCAATGACACTGACGGTTCCCAGAAAACTCACTTCTGAGAGTTCTTAGCTGAAATTCCCTTTTTATTATTGCTGGCTTTCGTTTTGTGTTTGTGCATGTGTTTGTGTGTGTTTTAAAGCCAAAAACTTGTCCTCGGCATGGCCTCTTCAGCACATCTGAAAATCTCTGGTTCTTAGCAAAATGTCAGTGGCTGAGCCTTCAGGCTGGAAGTGATATGGGTTCACTCTCAGTTTCAAACACATACACAGACACAAAGACACTCATACAAAAACATGCCTAAATATAATTGTTAAATACCATTTCATTTATGATTTATGTAATTTTAGCTTTTAATGTCTTTCGGAAATTGTTTAAAACCAGAAAGAACAAAACATTTTTCTGTATTTTTGCTCTGACTTTTTTTTACAACTTTTTGTAGTCTAGCAGCCTCTGAAGATTATTTGACTGAGATAAACAGTAGGATGCCTGTTTGAGGAGGTGGTAGATAACATTTAAGCTGCCTTCTTCTTGGAGAGCATGTAAAAAAAATAAATTATGAATCTGCAGTGCGAAAACACTGCATAGTTGATACCAGTCCCACAAAAACAGAGCTGCAGGTTTCCCTCATGGAAAAAGTAAGATGTGCACTAATTCACCTGAGAATCCTTAAACAAATTTGTCAGACTTAATAAAACCCCAAGTGTTAAATAGATGACAGCAGCATGTCGTGAACGTTACTGACAGAAGTGAATAATTGTCAGACAGCTGCAGGACTAAGAAGCATTTAGTTTTATTAATTTTACTGCAGAGAAAATTAGTAGCATCCATCAAAAACAGTGAGTCAAAATAAAATTTTTCTAAGTAAAATTTCACTATGTGGAAAAGGAGCATGCAAAGTAACCAAGAAATGATAATAATAATGATAGTGACAGTTAAAGGTAAGTGAGGGAATGATGTGGGGAATAAAGAGCTTTCTCAAACTCTTATAGAAAGTGGAGAGGCGGACAATTATTATTCTGCAGGAAGAAGCTTTTCTGCTTCCCTTCACTCTGCTGCTTCCCTGTCCTTTCACTCCATTCATCTCTATTAGGAACAATCATACTTTAGTGATTACCATTCTCTGCCCACTTCTCTTGTTCTGTCATGTCGACTAATTATCGGCGCTCAGTAATTGGCCTTGTAGTTAATTGTCCCACTGTCTGCCAGACCCAACAAAAGCGGAGCAGACTGGGACACAGTGGGGACTGTCCCCATTCCTTCTCTAAAAAAACCAACTCAATGACTCTCTCACAGCTCAGACGGCTTTTGTGAAGAGGCTGCTTTAGGTAGTTGTGGTGCAAAAACACACGCACACACACATACATATTTCTAAAAAATTCCCACTCATTTTCTGACCATCTTTTTTCTTTCTTTCCACATTTAGTAACATGATGCAGAGCAGCTTCTGAGTGTCTCACAGAAACATCAGACATTCTCTATAAACTCAATTAGACTGACTGATTAGGTGTAGGTTGATGTTTACTGATAAGGCTGAGTGTGCATGTATGCATGTGTGTTACTTTTTTGGGAGGGTTAAGATGAGTATGTCATCAATTAATCTTAACTCAGTCAGTCTCTATTCCCTGGAGTCTCCAAGTTTTCCATTTCCATCTTTCCCCAAAGCGTATGGGTTCTCCCGAACTGTCCATTACTCAGGAAATTTCCCCCTTAGCTACTTTCCTGCTTCTGTCTCTCTCCCTGACAACCTCTTGATAGACTTTTACTTGAACGTTCATGTCATTACTTCAGTGCAGAGTAACTAAATGACCCTTACATCTTTGCAGTATTCAGACTTTTGTTGCATAAAACTCTACAGGATGGTTGCATTCCTGAATTTTCTAATAAAGAAAATTATACTATTTTTAATTTGTTTCTCTTTTTCTTGTTTCACTTTTTCAATGATATCTGAAAATCATGAGTATTTTCCTTCATTTAACCCATGTTAACAATTTATTCAGTACATCATTAACTGTTTTTTTTAGCAAACTTTTTAAGAAGTTTTGACAAAGTTGCACTTAACATTTGATCTGATTACAATGTGGTTGTTGAGCTTGTTATGTTATTTATAGCTGACAATAAAATTGTAGCTTCAGAAAACTGTCATGTTAACATGTTGCCTGCTGTTTAAGCCATAAATCTGACTAGTAACATTATGTTTTATTATGTGAGTAAGAACATTAGTGCCCTACCTGGTGGCTGGGTTGCATGGTTTCCAGTGAACTGCATGGGGATGCAGAGGTCATTATCAATAGGAAACTTGTCACAGGTCAGCATCTCTGGCCAGGGGAAGCCATAAGTTTCCATCACCGGAGCACAGCTGTCCCTGACAGCCTCACACAACGAGCGGCAGGGATAGATGGGTCTGTCCAGACACACAGGTGCAAACAGCGAGCACAGGAACACCTGCGTATCAGCATGGCACCTTTTAGCCAGAAGGGGCACCCAGCTGCCCGCCTGGTGTTTGACTTCTAGCATGGTCTCGTGGTCCAGGAGGTTGGGTAGCCTCATCTTCTTGTAGCCCACATTATGGCACAGACGCAGGTCGGCTGGTATGTCCACACATTGGGGCTGCTTGGTGTAGAAGCGGCCATTGTGGAAGTTGTCTGACTGCCAGCTGTAGTAGTCATACTCATCTGTAGCCACAATGGTAAAGAGAAGGAGGGAGAAAAAAGACAGGCCAAATGGCAAGCTGAAGAAACCCTGGGTTAATGCCAGCCCGGGGCATTTTTGTCCATGTGCCATGCCTTTCTGAATTCACACAAGCAATTCAAGAAGGCTGTATCCAAAAGTCTCCAAAGTAACCCAGTAAAGACAAAATTCTCAGAAAAGATAAGAACAAGTGGGCCAGGCGTACAAGCTGTAATCCCTTTTGTTTTCTCCAGAGTATAGTCACGGCGAGTTTAAAACAAAACTGTTTAATTCCCTTCTTCCCTAGAGAGTCAGCCCTCTAAACCTCCCTGAAACACCTCTCTGTGTTTAGATGTGTGCCTCAGGTAGTGAAATGGGGACGCAGCAGTCAGGGACAGACGAGTAGGACCACGTATTTCTCTAATTTAACCTGATTACAGTTTCTCACGCTCCTGACTTCACCCTGACTTCGATGTCTCCAGTCCACTCTTGCTCTGTATCATTCTGTGGCTGTAAAGAAGAGTACCTAGATTTTAAGAGCCGGTGGTAGCTGCTTTCCTCAGCTGCCTGCCCCCCTATCAAGCTCCCAGACCATTCTTCTTCCTACTGGCCTCCCCTGGATTCACTCACAACAGCCTCAACCAATCACAACCATGAAGGGAGGCTGCCTGCAGGACACTCCCTCTGCTCCTTATTCTCAGCACAACCCCTCCTTTAGAACAAGTTAACAAGAGAAAATATAAAAGAAGTCTGTGGTAAAGTTCTCTAGGTGTAGTTTTTAATCCATCTGTAGAAAGTATTTTTTTTATTATAACCACATTAAGCATGTGCTGTGATAGAGCATACCCAACTTCTATTTACTTATTTGAGACCCAAGAAGGTATCTCCACTTGTAACAAAGCATGTCTGCTTGGCATTTCGGTCTGCTCACTTCATTAGGTGGATAAAGTCTGGCAGCAAGCCTATGCTGGCACAGAAACAGACACACTTGCAAGCACCACTCTAAGTGCAAAAAAACTCAGGGGATAGATGAGTGTGGTGGGAGGGAAGAAGCTGGGACAAGTGAAGTTACAGAGAACTGGTTGTGCAGCTACACTTGGTGGTTTGCAGGCACTATGAGAGATACAGTATGTTAATGTGCATGCTGGCTGTATATAGAGACACATACTGACCCTTTTTCTATCCATACCTCTGACACAGGGAGGACCTCAACTTTGGAAGCAAATTCACTGGAGAGGAAACAGTGAGACCCAAAAGGACGTGGGATCAGCAGCTCTCACACACACACGCAGGATGTTCTTGAATCTTGCTTTCAATCTGTGTCATGCATTAATTCTTTTCCTCATGCGAATGGACAGTAAACACATGCTCATACAAGTAATTCTAAAGTGAATGTTTGCTTTTGCAAACTGATATTTTATCACAATATTTGAGGGTTGTTAGGACAGAAGATGGCTCACTTAGCAGCTGGACACTACTGACACAAAGAGGAAGCAAGCAGCCATGTGATTTGAGATTATTATGTTTTATTATCTGTAAGTGGCTTTAGAAGAACAGGATAAAGATGTGAAAGAGTGCTGCACAACAGGAAGTGAACTTATATCAGAATCAGAGATTGTATTGTTTCTTTTCGTGTCATGCAGAAGATAAAATTTCTGAAAAACCAGACTGTCTATAAAGTCTAATTCAATAAAAGGAAATCTTTTAGATAAAAACCTGGCTTAATGTGAGAAAGCCAACCATATCAATAAAAGTTCACATTATTTAAGTGCTCATACAGTTTAAAAATTTCTTGACTACACTTTAACTTATATCCAAAGGCTGGAGATTTGGAGTAAGACTACTACAGCATCTAATCACTTTTTTGCTTTAGAAGGAGCTGAACATGTCCTTCATCAACTTAAACCTCTGTTGACTTATTGGTGTGTGTGGATGTTGGAGACTGATGTCTCTGGGAATCAAAGAGCTGCCAATAGAGTAAACAAGCACATTTCCTAACCCGCTGCAGTGTTGAAAGGTGAGATGGTGTCCTGAAGTATCCCTGAAATACTAACCTCATGCCTGAAATACAAATTAAGTGGATCTTAGCAGCTGTTTTGATACATAACTAAGTATAGCGAAAAATCGCATCAACCGTATTTGCTCACATCATCACCTCCATCACTCAAACTTTGCCTTTATTCCCTAAAGTTGTGTTATTTATGGCCAGAAATTGCTCTGCTAACCTTTGCACCACAACTAATCAATATTACTCACAGCTAATAATTTGTGGACCTTAGTCCTCCTTGAAGGGGTAGTTTATCTGTGCACACATCCCTATCTTGAAGTATCTTGCAGACATGTTAGTGCAGCAGTGACCTATTTTAGGACCGCCAGCGTTTCCTCTTGATACAAGCAGTGTCCTGCCTTCAAGTCAGCAACAAAAGTGTATTTCATGGTAATCAATCAACAATGGTTGTCTCTCCTTGTTCTCCTTCCCCATTACTGGCCCCTTTGGCCACTGGCCAATCAATTCCTCTCTTAAGTTTCCAGCCCTCTGATTGGATGGGGGTTATAAGATTAGGTCCAGTCTTTATTGTTCTGCCTAAAGGTTTAGCATGGTTTCAAAAGAATGTCTTAGCAATTGTATGAGAGAGAGTGGGTGCGTTTGGAGATGGTGGTTTAGTGTGTGTCAGGGTGATTGTAAAGACGAAAGGATGAAGAGTGGGTGAGGTGGCCAGCCGCCCAGATATGCCCTCTCCAGAAGAGTTTGAATTCAAAACCACACAAGAAGATGGGGGAGATGATGTGGAAGAAAAGACAAGCCATCCTTCTCTGACTGAGCTTCTACTAAAATGTTTCAAAAATGTTTTTTATACATTGTAAATTCAATAGATGCAACTTTATAGTCACCAACAAGAAAATGTTGAAGTTGTGCAAAAGTTTTATCCTTGCAGTAATCAGTTTTGAGAAAAGTCTCCTTTACCACACACACACACCAAACTTGCAAAGCAAAAGTAAAAATTAGATTGCAGAATTCCCATATGCCTCAGTCTGCATTACACACTAAGTTTCTTCAAATTGTGGTTTGGAGGATAAATCTTCCCTTTATAAATTCCACATTTTTCAGATAACATTTTGACATAGAATAGCTCATCATTTCCATTTTAACTAAATAAAAATGTCTTTAATCCCTCAACATAGGCACTGTAAAAACAAAAAGAGTGGCAAATCACTTATTTTAAAAGAAGTAGTTGTCAGGAGAAGTCTTTGATGTAAATAACTTGGTAAAAATACATTTTAGAAAAGAGAGCACAACGATGAACCTAATTTGCAAGCATCTGGGATTTTCAAAAGCAGACAACTTCTTAACCAACTGGAAACTCCCTATATCCATGTGTGTTTGTCAGAATTACATACCCAGATTTTCACTATTTTTTTAAAGATTATAAACCTGTTCAATTATTGCTTATTTATCAACTCCATTATGTTGTACAAATATTTTTGTTAATTTTAGCCTCATTGCAAAGCTTTGAACATGAATATTGTGTGAAATTGGTGTGGTCTTTCCGCACATTTCAACATTTCCACTCTCTATGTGGTTATTATGTCACTCTGTTTATGTAAAGTCCATTATTCACTTTATTCAGTCTACAGAATAGAAAAAGTAAATATTGCTCCATTAATGTCACTATTTTGGATAAATCTGTCAGCTTGACCGTCATTAGGACGTATCAGGCTTATGTGAAATGACTGATTTCTGCCTCATTTCAGCTTGTTCGCTCAGCCTCTGGCCAGGAACGACTTTGTTGGAGGGAGAGCTATTGCACATAGTCGCTGAAATGTGATGAAATAATGCTGGAAGATTTTAGCACCACACTGTTACATAGTGTTAAACCTGTAGATGTCAATCACTGGGCATTGATGGAAAGGCACACTGAGCTTGTCGTTGCCTGTCTTTGGCTTCTCTTAGACACAAAATCACAATCATCCCAGTCAGCTGTTGCTGGATTCTTGTGCTTCTTCTTTGCTGTATCTGTCTCTGCCATACATGTTACAGCTTCTCCTTTAAACAGGGGAATTCAGAAGGTTGACAGCAGGGTCAGGAGGAATGCTTAGTCACACAATCAGACAGTTTTCCCTCCCTTTCCCCTCACAGACACACACACACAGTCACTCTTCCCTTTACTGTCAACTTAAACCTTTGAGCAGGACCTTCAGCTTCCCCGTGTCGGACACTTTGTAAAGCAGCTTTGACCAGCTCACCGTCATGGAATCCAATGGAAAGAGACAGACAGAAGAAAGGGTTACCCCAACTGGGCCCAGGGTTTTTTTGTTGTTTTTTTTGGTTTGTGTCAGCTTCCAGTAAAAACTTCTGAGTGACAGGAGATGTACTCTGAATGTTGAGAAACAAGCTGCAGCATACCTCCAACAGACTACTATCATAACAGAGCCAAAGATGATGCCTGTCGTCAGCATTTTTGGCAAAACCTGCTACCGCTGTGCTAAAATTCACACAATTGGAGCATATTTGTAAAAGGGAGGGTACTTGCATATCTGAATTGCATTCCTACATGAAAAAGTAATGTTTCCTCCATTGAAAGAATTCAAGAGTCATCCTTTGTTTTAGCAGTCTTATTCCAGCAGTTTGCATTTTATCCTGTAGCATCTTAATTTTGTTTACATGCATGCAAAACTTACCAATGCAAATATATACATAAAAAAATCCAACAGGAGAAGAACAGGTTAAAAAGTAAGCAGAGCTCTTGAAAAGTCGAGTTCATGGCATGTTTACTTATCCTGAACTAACTTCATTAAAGGTAAACACACACCCGCACCACCTCCCTATCTCAATTTTTACCATTTGATTTGTTTATTTTAAAGGAAAGAGATAGGACCAGTTCAACCTGGAGATTTTATTAGCCCTGAAGATTCAACAGAAGCACTGCAAGTTTCAGGCACTGAAACCTGACTCAACTGTAATGGAGTTTACTTTGGGTGTAGTTAACTTTCCCAAATAAACCACATGACAAACTGCTGCAGGTCCAGCAGCATTCCTTAGTTATGCAGAATAAATAAATGTGGAGAGATGTTTTTGGGTAAGTAATTTATTTAAAGAAAAGATGTTGAAGCTAACCAGGTTTCTCTTTGACTTCCTGTTTTAGCCAACATGTTGGCTACTGTACAGCTGCGTTTTATCACAGCTCTGTTTTTGAGGCCGTTTCTCTGTTTGTAATGTGAAGCCAGGTGAGAGTTGTGTGTTTAGTCAGTGGCTACAAGATCTGCAGTGATTTATGGGCTGTAGATTTCATTGTTAGACACTTTCCTGCTACCTGATCTGTTTGCTGTTGAGTGTGTTTAGTGATCCATCTTTCAACATGCAACCCTAATGTATGTTAACAAGAATAGTCAGAACTCATTTTTCCTCCTCACCTTATCTCTTCATCTTTTTGTATTTAACATACAAGTGTTATGTTCTTTAGAAGATCTTTGTTTATCGCCATAACATCTGGGGTCATCAGTTAAGGCTCAGGTCTCACTCCTGAAATAGGAGTTGCAACAAACGGGAAAAGACTTTCCCATATCTCAGTGAAAGATTGCAAGATGACATTTTGTTTGATGAGAGAAGTTGTGGGCATTTCTGTGTGCCTTCAGCAGTTTTTATTTCACAATTTATAAAACTCTTTTACTGTTTCTCAAAACAAATTTATGGGTTATTGTGAAATTAATTTCTTTTCTCTTTTTTTGTATATAGAGCCTGTTTTTACCTCAGTAGGAAAGATTCTGATCATCATTTTCTTAACTGAACTGGAACAATCAATGGACACCAGTAAATACACCAATAAGCTGAAGTGTATTTCATTTGGTGCAACAGTTTCTACTGAAATAAGACATCACTGTCATTTAAATTTGGACTTATTGTCACAGATGTCTGTGAAAAAAATTCTTGGGAATTATCGGATGCATTACCCAGGTCTTTGACATTGTCCAACCAGATGTTTCTACTTTTCATGTTTTATGAGCCGTTTGTTATTGAAATTTTAGGTTTTTTGCTGAGCAGCCCTCAAAAGTCATTATTTTCACAGCCTTTCAGATTTATCAGCCTAAACATTACTGACACAAAGTGGAGGAAAAAAAAAAGTCAATAGTAAAAACTCTTTATTGGTGCCTGGACGATAAAAATTCTGGATGATCTGCAGTTATCAGTTTTGTGACAGATTTCAGTCTGATTCCAGTAAATATTAATGAACAAAAAGCAGTTAAATGGGAAAAAAAACATGTTCCTAACTCATGTCATTCATCTTCGTTTCTCAGACAGAAAATATAATAATATTTTCTTCTAACTTCTAAATTCAGCAACACTGTGTTCTTTCCAACTCAAACTTAAAGTTGCTATGAGTTAAATAAAGAAAAAACAAATCACCTTAGATTAAAATCATTTTTCTCAAAGCAGCCAATAGTGTATAGCCCTAATAACAGAATATACCATTTTATGTGTGTTATCTTAATGTGTCCCATTGCACTTTAAATTTGTCAAATGGAATGAATTTGTTTAAAAAAAACAACATATTTTTAATCTAATTCAGGATGTTTTTCTAGCCCTATTAAAGCAAATAAGTGTCCAAAAAAAAAATAATGATAATAATAATAATAATAAAGAAT
>JAOXNZ010000105.1:19993267-20003737 GCA_028566095.1 Kryptolebias brasiliensis
ATAAAGAATGATTTCCTGAAAGAAAATAACACAGCAATTGTAAATATTTTTTAACTTTTTAAAATAAAGATATTTGTATGAGGGTGGATGGATGAACTCTAAAAAATAATAGTAGTAGATATTAAAGGAATTAAATACTCCTAATTAATTTAAACTTTTTTGCTTTGCCTTCTATGTATTTTTCCCTTTATTGAATAAAGACTGTGTGATGGGGCAGTAGTAGCTTGGTGGTCAGTGCTGTGAGCCCAGGTTGCGTCAAGAAGAGCTTCTGGTGTAAAATAAACAAAACAATTGCCAAATTTCTTGTGCAAGTTTGCTCGGTATGGCAATCCCTGCTAAGGGGAGAAGCTAAAAGAACAACAACTGAATAAAGACTATCCCATGGTGTTTTCTGTTCTTGCAGTTGTTCATTACTCTTGAGGCAGGAGGTGCTATTTGTTTTCTAAATTTTGAGCTATTTTACTCCATGTACTTTTTAGAGATTTGCATTACCATCCCTGAACTATTTGGTAAGGACAAAGCTTCAGATTCTTATTACCTTTTACATTTAAACAACCAAGTTGAATGCAACCAGTTGACATAACTAAGTAAATCAAATCCAATTAATTTTTTAGCGTGCAGTTGGATGGGTTGATGGAAGGTTATTGCTCCCATTTTAATGCTACCATTTTTTATGCAGGTTTTTTTAAATATAGATGATTATTGACAGAATAAAAAGAGCATTTGAACATTAACAAAACAACTTGAACTGTGACCATTAAATATAAATGATCAAGAATGTTAATTGTGGTCCATTTCACAACTTTTGCTTTACATATTAGGTATTTATAGATGTATAGATGATGCATGCTCACTGAAGGTTACATAACACACTTTAAATTATATTCATAAATACTAAAAAAAAGTTGAGGTAATGATACATTTTTTTTCCTGTGATTTTACTAAAATCAAACCTGTTAAAAGAATTACAATATGCACATTTATAGACAGAGCAGTCTAGACAGATATTGATCCATTAGTATTGTTCTTCTGTAGAAACCGCTGCATATTTGAGTGGGCTTTGGCGAAAGTACCTGATTAAAGTGGGTAGTATTCAGCAGCAGGAGACAAATGAGAATAGGAGAACTGTGCAGAACTAAAAGAATGTGACATATTGCATAAGAACATGTGTCCTGAACAAACCTTGCCCAGATAAATGAAGGGAAGAACAAGCCAGTTAATTGTAAAGTACAATGGTGCTTTTCACCAATCCAGTGGGCAGACATGCTGCTGAACTGTGTTAATGGAAGAACAGCAGTTTCGTATTGGCAAAGGTGACGATCGCTGTTCCAAACCACTTCATCTGTCCTCCTCCAGTCTGCTTACCATGCACCTATGCTAGTTTTGGACAACACAAACTTTGGAATAAGTAAAGCATAATTTTCCTCCGCTTTCTCTTTTCAATGTGCTTCTGTGTCTTGTGCACATTACCCTACACATACCAATTTGCACAGATGAAAAATGTCAAAGGCAGACCACCTGGCTGTTTCATGCCTGGTCAGAGGAAAATCATCCTGTCTTCATCAATGAGGCGCAGTGTGCAGAGCGTGCCGTGTCCCACTCACATATCACTGCCATTAGGCAGGCATGCGCTGGGCCAGTTCCAGGGCAGTGCCTGTTGCTCCGCTCACTGAAGACCCATACAAGGTAATCGACATCCACCCAACTAATTCTGCAGGTGCAAAAGTGTGTAACGAGGAGAACTTGAGACACTATTGCTCCGTTCAGATGACCCTTCTGTAAATTCATCAGTCTATTTTTCCAGCTCAAAAGTATTTGTGTCAAAAAGGAGCTTTGAGACCAGGCATCTTATTCAAATATAGTTCACAACAAAAAGTGAGTACAGCTCCTTGTTGTTCCACCTAAATGTTACCAATATTACTCAAAATAGTTTGACTCATCAGTCAGTATAATATGATAAGTTGACTAATTTATACACCAAATAAAAATATTTATTTTTATTCAGTTGTGGTACAAACTATGCTGTCATATATAATTGCAGCAAATACAGTACACAACTTAAAAGCTTTGAGAGTTGAAAATGTCAATACATAACTATATGTTTTGTATTCCATGTCTCCTGGCTTGATTTTGACTGATTTTAGTCTGATTTTCACAAGTGAAAAGGAACTTGTGACCCTTCAGAGTTTTGTCTACATTAACAAACACTTAATAAAGCATAAATAGTCTTCACTTTAGAAGGGTTCACAAAAAGACTTAACTAACTACTAGCAACAGCCTTAATTAATAATGCACTGCAGGATAAGTATATAGTCAATTCAAACATTCTCTAACAATTAATACATGTCTAACACATGGTGTGAAAGTACATTTATATGACCATTTATATATGTATACACACCGTATATAGAATAGTTAATTCAAGCGTTATTAAGCATGAGTAAACATAGAGTATGTTGTTTTGGCAGTAATTAGCCTTTAAGGGTAAAGCGTTAATAAATGTGTTAATAAATGTGTTAATGTATAGATTATTAAGTATGAATCATCCTTAATTAATGATGATTTCAAGGTTAATTAATAATTTCTTAATGATTAAATAAGGCTAAATAAGGTGTAGTTATTATAAAGTTCTACTGGATCTGCTGGTTAATGTTCCTCCATGGGTATTTCAGCAGTTTGTTTTTTTTTATTAAAGAAGGGGAAAATATTTGTAAAATACGTCCAGAGTAAGATAGTCGAGACCCTAATTCTTGTTCTTATGATTTTGCAGGTTTCTTTGTTTTGCATGAGTTTGCTGTGTCTCTCTAAATGTCTGCATTATGGTTCCACAATAAGTAAAGGCCAGAGGAGTTTCAAAACTCTGGCTACTAATTGTTAGAAATACTGAAGAAGAGCCTAATTGGCAATTGTGGATCAACTATTGTACTGTTGATCAAAGTGGTTTTCCTAAAACTATTCACCGACCAGTGCACCTTTTGCACAATGAAGCTGTGAAAGCAGATGTGTAAATTCTTTAGACTTGGCATATGGGTTATTAGTGGCAGTCAGAGTTTCTGTGACAGCTCAGTGAGCGTGAAGAACTCTGCATAAACATCACTTTTATGGACTTGCAGATCTGCAAGACTAAACTTTTTTTAAAAAAATCAGAAACTTGGAAAAATAGCCAAATGAACTTTGAGGGCACAGTATTTGATTAAATCACAATAAAACACTTTTATTTAAAACAGTTACCTGAATACAGTTGGACACCTTCAATGTTAAACTGAATGATAATATAACAGAACATTTCCATCAAAGAGCAGCAGAAAAATGCTTTTGAATAGCATTTTTCCAGAAATCATTGCTACACTATTATAGCACAGGATTGAGTCAGTGATTAAAAATAAAGGCAAGCATACAGTATGTGGTATGGCGAAAAAGGTTTAAAAATGAGTTCCATTAATAATTTATACTAATCAGTGCTCTGTGACTCAGATTGCCCTCTGTCATGCTGTAAATGAATTCTCTGTAGGCACACATACAGTAATCCAGTGAACGACATTAACATTTTCCATTGACTCACTTCTTTAGTCTAAATAATAATGTGTGACCTGAATAAGTAATAGAATAAGCACCTAAAATAATAATAAAAAAATAGTTTAACAAAGCAAAGTACTGTGCATGTTTGTATGTAATAAAAAACGGTTGATTTAACTTGACTAATGTGCGCATTTTGTTTCGCTGTGTCTGAAGTCATAAGAGTCACTGAAACAACTGCACAGTATGTGGGTGTAGAACATGGGCGGCAGGCTTCAGAACCTCTGATAAGATGGAAATGTCTGTCTAAAGTAAAGCAAGAAAACAACCTGAGCAGCTGTGGTTACTTCTGCAGAAGATGCAGACCCTCAAAAGCAACAAAAAGTAGAAGCCTAGCATTCTTTGAAGGGATATATATTGCCTGTTATGGTTCATTAATATCCCTTTAGTGCTTTATGAGATATTTTGCTAACAAGACAAACACAGCTGACTCTGGCAGTTTAAGCAAAGATCTTGTGCAATAAGTAGTACTTGAAATCTGTTTTGTAAATGACTCTTAGCTACTACCACATTAAATTTTAGCAACATCTGTACAATTGATTGTACAGTTGTTGGTTGTGACCAAAAGGTAATCAGTTGTAAATGACTTTCTTTAAGTTTCGTTAAAAATTTTCCTGTGGTTCATGAGATATTTTGCTGACAGACAGACACACAAACACATGCACATACACTTCTCAGTGATGCATGATAAATACAAACTGAAAATCAATCTTCCTCTTTTAAAGATTTCTGGAAGAATTTGAAACCCTTCTGAGCAACAAATCTGCATTCAGTAACTTGTTCTCATTTTCTGAACCCAGATCATTTTTATTAAACTTTGTGTTTCCAGATCATAAGGACTCAGTGTTGGCACCCAAAGGAAAACCATTTAATAATTTTCATTTTCCCTCTGCTTTCGTCTTCAAAATGCCAACATGTACACACCAATGTTCTGCTGTTATTACATTATAACTCAAATGTGTGTGTGATTTTTAATCATTTCATTCCTTCCACCATTTACCAGAATCACACTGTGGTTTCCCACCTATGTTCCATTTTTTACTTCTTATAAATGTCAGATTTATGATAACAGATGACGAGTTGACAAGTTTAAAAAATGATGGGACATTAGGTGGATAAATACAGCTCATGTTCCTTTAAGCTAGAGAAGGTGTAATTTCCGGAGTCTGAGACCCCAGGTTCCCCCGTAAAATGATCTGCACTCGCTCTTGCTGTTTGGAAAATGACTAGTTGATTAAAAGTAGTCGAGCCAAGACATTCCCAAGCCAGCCTGTGTAGCTTGACTGTCAAATGGCATCAAGGTAGACAGATCATGATATCAGAGCTGAAAAAGTAGAGAACTGCAAGGATGATCGGAAGGGATGAGTGGCACAGAAGTTGGAAACATTGTGAAAATAGATGTAAAAAGCCCAGAGGATGAGTCTCTTTGACATGCACAGACACACATGGACGCTCAGCTGTAATTAGCACCATATATGTTTGTTTTGTCCCTCTCAGACCGGAGCCGAAGCCGGAGCCCAGCACAGGACAGGAAAGCTGTCTGAGTGTGGAAAACATAAAGCTCTTCAAAGCGACTGCATGACAAAAACACCAAGATGACTGAGGAGATAGAGAACAATAAAGAAACACCAGGATCTAAATGTGATCACAGAGAAAAAAGGATGAGGTAAAACTGGAGCATGCTGACCTCTGAACTATCTTTTTTTTTCCTTTCTTTATGTTTGAAGCTGATCATAAAATTGTTGAAAGATAAAGCTTGAATGAAGCAACCAGGAATTCTGGGAAGAAGTGAACAGGATTTAGTTCTGTGTGACTTCTTTCATGACAGTGAGTGTTTTTGTGGGTGTTCATTTGTGAATCATTGCTTCTGGGTGCATTTACTCATTCATATGTGTTCACTCCTGTGTGTGGGTGTGGGGGGGGGGGCATAATGAAGCTTGACATTCATCTCTCAACATTTAAGGTAGATTATTTCATTTAAAAAAATACAAACTAACAGCAGCAACGTTTATCGTTTTTGTCATCTTTGGTTCATGCTTTCTATTTTTTGTCCCGTTTTTGATGAGATATGGAGGATTCTGAGCCTCCTTGAGGCAGAGCAGAGGTTTGTCATGCAGGTGTGAAACAAAATAACAGTTGCAATGATTGAACTCAGTCTCATTTTCATTTCAGAATAAGTTTAATAACACACATGTGTTGACTTGTCAAACAAGGTTAAAATAAAAGCTTTGTAGTAATTTCTTACAGCATGTTTCTTTTGCCTCAGACTATTTTTTTTATGTTAAAGGAAGTTGAAGTTGAAACATGGTTTGCGGTCTGTTGCAAGCTGGTCTGTGTTGCAAAACCAATCATGTCAAACATATTCAGTCAGAGAAAATATCTGACGTAAAAGTGATGCAATGTAAAGACCCACAGCATAGTGTTTGTTTAAATTGCTGTAATATTTTTGTCGTTTGAGATGTTTTAGATGGAAGAATTTTGCTCTTGAATGAGACCTCTTCTGAGTAGATTGATTTAACTTGAGGATTCTCACAGATTCTCCAACCCGAGTTCATGCTGACCTAATTCCACTGCAGGTAAGATGCTTACTTCTCATAACTACTTCACACAACCCCACTTGAAAAATCTGTTTAAAATTGTCCTTGGTTTTTTTTCTAACAAACCACAGACATGAGTAAACATGAATCCTATTGATCTCCATGTTCTAAAACATTTTTAGTGCTTTCCTTTTGTGCTCTTGCCCACTAGAGGGGGCAGCAAATACAGCTGACATTTGCCCTCTGGTTCTGTCAATGCCAGGGGGACCTGGAGGTTTTCCTACAACCTAAAATTGTCCAAAAACAATATCATACCAAGAGCTTCAATAAACAGATATATTGTGTTTGTTTTTTGGACAGTTTAGGTACATTTCAAATCAAAAGACTTTGCACTAAAAACATGAAGTACTACGGTTCTGTGTTATGGAAGTTATGGCAGCCAGTTGAGAGTTGAATGACAAGCTGTACCACAGTATCGACTCTCGGGATTCTGCCTTCTGTTCTATCATTTGAAGGCAGGCAAAATAAGATATTCATCCTACCTTCTGCAGTAGCTGCAGACTCCACCAGTTTTGTACTCCAGCCACAGAAAGAAAAAAGCCTCCACCAGCCTGAAGTTCTGCTCTCACTTAAGCTACAAAAAGACACACTTGGCATTCAGCCTGAAACCTCACCATCATTTATAATTACGATCAAGAGTCAGAAAATTTGGGACATGTGGATTTGTCTATTATAATGGAATCAGATTATTTGCAATTAGTAGTCTCATTTGATACATTTGAAAAAAATGTACATGCAACAATATTAAGAAACATACTCTGAAATTTGCTGCACATCTGGTGTTTCTTGTTGCATGCATGCCACAGCACCTCAGCAGCAGATGGGCACAGAAATGCTCTTTTTTCAGAACTGTAAACAATCGACAGGCAAATAGTTGGGAGGTTCTTTCACTGAATGGTGACTTCATTTCAATCTGAGGAGAGTCTTGACTGCAAAAAGGAAATCAACAGCCGAACTTCATGTCAAAACGTTTGGGAGTTATTGCGTTTTCAAGTTTTTTTGATTTTCTTTTTCCTGACAAGCTCACTTTAATCAGCTTCAAAGTCTGCTGGCTGTAGTATCTTTGCACTGTGCCATGTTAAAAAAAATCACTTCATCATGAAGTTCCGTTTAAAAGCTATAATACATGTTGTCTGCATCACTAATGTGGCTTTACTTCACACAGTATTGAAAGCTCAAAACTTGTGTTATGTTTCACACATCACAACCTGTTTTAATCTTGCGTCCCACTCTGTGGTGTCTGCTGGAAAGACTTCAGAGATCCATATCTAGACTTGGACTTTATGGAGATAAAAATCATAAAAGCTATTCGTTTCGTCAAAAGAGTGAGAACTCATATTATAATTTTGGTGTTCTCTGCTTACCACATATTTTATTTAGAAAAGAACAGACATAACCTCATTATAGCGTGGAAATCTTTGCACTGTAAAGTACTGCAATGAAGTTTTTTTTCTTTTCTCTCATAATAACAGATGCTCACATGTGGCATGTTTAGAAAGTTAATTGCAAATTTTACTCACACTAACCACCACAAGCTGCAGTGAGAAACAGCAGCAGTTATAGAAAGAACAGTTTCATCCATGTCCGATTTAGGGTTGCATGCTTTGGGTATCCTACACTTCATGCACTTTGTGTTCATTGGCACACACAACATTTAGTCTTTGCACCCTTATAGATATTCTTTTTTCAGATGAGTAGCATTATTTGTCTGTTAGGCTTTGCACAACAGTTTCCTGTGTGTGCACCTTTGTGGATTTGTATAGTTTGTCTGACTGTAAGCTGATTGCAACTGTAAATTCAATATAGAAAATATCCAGGGTTTCATGCTTCTTGAGCATGCACAACAAACACTTTGTCTTGCCTTTTAACCCATTTCTTCTTCCAGGTGAAGAATGGTGATGCAGAGTCATGCGTGCCATGGCAAGCTCTTGATGTTTCCTGCTATCATTTTCAGTGCATGTTCATGATTTACTCGCTCCTCCTCATGATAATCAATACAGCCAAGCATAATCCGGGTTAATTAACAGCAGGAGGACAATCATGGCTTCAGCAATCATGGAAACTTGGTTTTAAATCAGATTTAAGTCTTTTAAATAAGAACAAATGAGGGAAACAAAAAGACTAAAAAATACATGGAAGATGATTCAAACATGACCTTGTTTGGGTTTTAGTTTCTAATTTCTTTGTTCCACACAAGGCCTCATTCACCAATATCATTTCAAGTGTATGTTTCAAATTAGCTAAGAATGTCTCAGTGACACTCTACAACAGATTCAAGGCTTGTTCTTCAATCTCCGAATTGTTTGCACTGAAAATCCTAAGACAGAGGAGAACATACACCCAGCACAAATTGCAATACCCAACACTCTAGAAATAAGGTTCCATGGAATTTTGTTTTTAACAAAATCTAGAAATTTTTGGGAATAATGACACTGGTAATCTTCCTGTATAAGTCAAAACACTTGAATGTCTTTATTCAACATTTTTTAAAAGATTACTTTTTAAAACCATGTCTGTTGTCAGGTTTATGAAGGAGGGTCAGAACACATGACTTTGCTGTGGTGGCTGAGAAGGAAGTGGTGCACCACATTTCATATTGCTTTGATAGATGGAAGACACAGCAGGTCAGGAGCTCACAGACCTCTAACAACCAAGAGAGGCCCAAAGCCAACAAAATACAAGAAAAAAATGGTCCTTTTGGTGAATGAGGCACACTCATTTTTCTTTTCTCTCTTAAAATCCAACCATTTTGTCTCTTGAAATCATACCATTTACAATCTTTGTTTTCTGACCTAAAAATGACCAGAGTAATTCTGTTAAAACAAACTTACTATGACTTATTATGTGACAGCTTCTTCAAGGTGCACAACTCTATCTGTAGTAATCCTCTTTAGCTCATGTCATTTAAGCAAAAATAAAAAAAACTAGGACAAAAAAACCCCCAGCGGTTTTGCTTAACCTCAGATCATCCTTGCATAGTTTTGGAATCCTGTGCCCAAAATCCAAATTGATATTTTTGCATTTTAGCAATTATTGTGGCTGTTTGTGACTTTTTACACAGTTTTTTTTATAAGAAAGCTGGATCTCTCAAATCTGATCTTGAAACTGATGTTACTTTTGATCAAACAAGACAAGCAAAACCAGCACTTGGACAAAGATTTTATTTATGGCTGAAAATAGTGGAACTGAATAGACAGAAAAACAAAAAGCACCTTATGTGTAAAAGTCACAGAGCTCATCGGATAAAATGTTCCTCTGTAGCATTAACTCGTTGATTATTCATAGACATATATTTTTCCAATGCTATATTTTTCAAAGGGAAAATCCCCTCAAGTGTCAGCATTTGGGGGATGTTTATAAGACAGTGGCAGGCACTAAGGTGAGTGAAACCATGGCAACAAACAAGACATAAACGTATGAGAATTCCACTAGCTCAGTGGGAAGGTCTGTGTGTCTCAGCGTCTCGGCAGACCGGGACTTTTTCTCTGCTGTTGAAACCTTTTCATGTGTATCCATCTTAAACCGAGCAGCATGTTGAGCTGTTTCTGTACAAAGTCACAAGAAATGAGTAAATTAAATCACCTCTGCATTGTGAGGTTATCATTTAACAAGAAGTGAGAAAACAAGTTGTGAAACATTTAGGATTTTATAAACTGTACAGTTGCATTACAAAGCTTTTGTTTCAAGAGGGACAGAATTAAAGTGTGTTAAGACATGCATGTTAACACAGTGACAGTGTGTTTTAACAGAGGAGGGACAGATACTCTGAGTTTCCCCACGAAGCAAGACCAATGTGTCTTTATATGGAAGTGAAGCAGCGTACATAAGAGCAATGGAGGCAAGAAATTCTTGGCTCACCTCATTTCTCTCATCCCCTTTCCTCTGGCAGCGGGCTAGCTGAGGGACCACAGTTGTCACCACAGCACATAGTTAAAATATCACTATTCTGTAAGACAGCAGAAAAGCCTCCCAAGCACAATTTTAATGTGAATACAAGAGTGCAGAACAACACAGGGGGCATTTAAAAGCAAGGGAAGATAAATGTCACAACCACTGCTTGTTATTTGCCATTTAACTGATAGCAGCAAGCTTGGTTTTCATGCTGTTACTATGCAGCTAGCATCACAGTACCATTATTATTGAGCTCAGTTCATAACACATACATTTAAATTAGTCAAGAGAAATTAATTTGTTGCTTATTATCTTTCTCACGGGGTGGCACAGCAGCGTAGTGGTTAGAGCTGTCACCTCCCAGCAAGAAGGTTGCAGGATCTCATCCCGGCCTGGGGCCTTTCTG
>JAOXNZ010000105.1:20088199-20107374 GCA_028566095.1 Kryptolebias brasiliensis
ACCTGCAGTACGGAGCAGATGTTGTGGTCTGTCAGCTGTTCAGTCTCAATGAATTTGGCTAAGAGAAGGAAGAAATAAGAAATAGCTAAATTGTGAATCATTCATGGCCAGCAGCTTTCCAGGAGTAAAATCCAACTGGGTTCCCTTACACTGATGGTCAGATACTTCTCATTCATAGAAGCTGCTAATGTGTGGTCCTCCTGTGGGTTTTAGAGTGGAACATTCTCCCAAACCACTGTCAAGGCTTTTCAGCAAGCAGAGAAGAAATGTCCATCTCTGCCAAAGAGGCAAAAGGAGATGACTAAAAACCATTAGGCCATGTCTCACTGGAATGGTATAATTAAACATGTTTGACCTGTTTTGAACCTCAACACTTACATTTGATCTGCTTTACATTCTCACATTTACACTCATCTGCTTACATGTTGAGTTTGACAAGAATGATTAACATAAATAGTGTATATTTGTAAGTTATGCACTGTTTAAAATACTGGCTGGAACTAGCACCTGGTTAGATAAACTTTGTTTGTTTGCTGTGACAACTAAGCTAATATCTGATGGAAATCTTTTTAATAATCTTTTATTCAATTCGTTGCATATAATGTTTCAATATAAGATTATTTAATAAACATAACAATGTCACAAATTTCCACAAATCATTTTGTTGCTGTTGCAAATTAAACCTTAAAAACCACAACAAAAGAAAAAAAGGTTAACCACAACTGCATTACAAATAAACATTTTGGTCTTCAGTTTAAACCTTTAAGTGTGAAACTTTCTTCTGGCATTTTATGTCAAATACTACCCACAATGCATTGCAAACAAAATGACAAAACACAAGTGGAAGTCATAATACGTCTTTAAAATATTACAATGGCCAATACTAAACCGGATAAGTCATAATAATTGAGGTATCAATAAATATAAGTTTAACTACTTCAATGTAAACAAACAAAATAAGAAAAAAAAAGTCTCATTTGGTTGTCAGCAGCCAAACGTCACTTTGCAAGGGCTTACACAAATGTGTAACATCCTCATATGAACCCAAAAAAAGACAGGCAATCAATTGACAATTCCAAGCCTGAAAGTGTTAGAAAACATAGTCTATTGCACCCAACAAGAAAATCACATGGCTGAGCTGAGTGTGAAACAAATGCCCTGTCAGTAAGACAAGTCATTCCGCACAGACCCTCATTCCACTCTCCAATAGCTACCTTAGTCACGCATGGTATTGATGGGACAGTTAAAGCACAATCAGCAGTGATATTACACCTCAGCATGAGAATCTAAAAGTTAAAGTGCTGCTTTCTTGTCTGAGAGCTGCAGGTGGAAGATAGCATCAGAGAGGAGAGAGGAGGAAAGAGT
The DNA here is from genome assembly GCA_028566095.1 of Kryptolebias brasiliensis. Lineage (NCBI taxonomy): Eukaryota > Metazoa > Chordata > Actinopteri > Cyprinodontiformes > Rivulidae > Kryptolebias > Kryptolebias brasiliensis. Next base: position 20,089,565 of record JAOXNZ010000105.1, read on the forward strand.
GAGAGAAAGGCAATGAGGTGTGCAGAGGTGATTTGCCAAGAGAGAAGTGCAGAGAAAGGGCAACAAAGAGGGGACAGGAATGCCTTTATCATCATCTTAAGGCTGAAAAGGGGAGGTGTAAAAGAGGACAAGGGGAGAAGTGTCTGGGAGAAAAAGATAAGCAAACCTTTTACTCAAAGTGGTTTGAAACAAGATGCCACTGTTGTGCTTTCACGCCTCAGAATGGGTTTTTATTCATTTAACAATACCATCATTTGCACAGCAGGTTGCTCATCTGAACCACAGTGGAGCTACCAGTATTTTGCAATATAATAACTTGAGTTCATAAATGTGAATTGCATTTACTTACTTGTATGTTTTGACATTGTGTTGAATAGCCTCTGGAAATCCAAGCATCCCACACACCACACGGCTGCTATTGAGACTCCAACCCAGGTCGCAAACCTGTCTCCATCTCCCAGCATGCTTCACTTCCACTACACCCTCTGTGATCAGGCTCTTTTTCTTTGTCACCATGAGGATGGGACGAAGACGGACCTCTTCTATTTGCACCTTACTGTGACCCTTCCCAAGAAGACACATCATACCCATGATTACTTGTCTTTCTTAGAATAATAAGAATGTACCAGACATAAACAGCTGTACCTGATAGTGGTGGGGTCTATGGAACCTGGGAATTTCATACTGATGTCCATTTCCATAATACCCATATCCTGGATGTCTCTGAGTTGCAACAATGCCCCCCCATTGAGGTGCGTGGCTGACAGAAGGCCTGGCAGCAGTTGTGTAACCTCTGTTGGTTGGCTGATCCACTCGGTGCTCAGGTGTGCACACAATCCCTAAGTCTTCAGAGTGTTTACAATCATTCACCCCCCAACCGTTGTGCTTGCAGTCTTTCAAGGACTTCTCTGAGCCATCACACCGTACGTTATCCATCCATATTGGACCTTATGAAACAATAAATTTACAATTTCATCAGTTAGGACTTTTACTGATTGTTCGGTGCATGACCAGGTAATGCATCTACCCAGCAGCTCAAATCAGTTGCTAAATGTCTAACACCTGACTTTTATGGGCAGGCTGATTTAGGATTGCGCCTCAGCAGTGTGTTTAGCAGGAGATACACCATACTTTACAAGGCAGCAAGGTGCTGTAGATCCTGCTCCCTAAATCTATTCAACCTTTGCTTTAATTTGGATTTAAAAGCAGCAGTAAAGAATGTCCATAAACCACAGCAAGTGTTGCACAACTCTGGCAAGCAAATGCTGTCATTATTGTTAAACAAACGCCCCTTTTTCTGCTCATATATTTGCACTGCTGGCCTGCCAGTTGACCTTAACAAGATGTAGGCTCAAATCCCCAAACAAGTTATCTTTGTCACTTTATGATGCTTGTTATTTTGGATGCCTTAATTAGTGGTCTTTGGTATACAAGTGAGCTGTAGGGTCAAAACACTGCAGCATTTAGAGGATACAATATGGGATAAAGTGATCTAATGAGATTGTCTACCACACCTAAATATGTTTAGAAAGTGGGTCTTTTCATATTCACGAAAAAGCACTTTAGGTTATAATTGTTTAAAAAGTCAAGATGTTCTATAATAGTAAGTTAAGTAACGCATGTGTAATTCAGTTTGCTGATTGTCCCCTTGAATCAGTTGCTAGTGTGACTGTCCCTACATTCAATAAAACAGAGTCCTTCGTTTTGTGATTTTGAAATAATTTCTTGATATCACAAGAAAACAAAATTTTTGAGGTCAAATAACTAAATAAAGTAACCTGTTATCTCAAGAAAAGTACATTTATTTTTTTCTCAGTAATAACAAAATTAAATTGTTTTCAGTACAAAACGGGCCTTTAGCTTGTTATCTCAAAACAATGATAAATTATCAAGTATTGTCTTTCTCAGCTTCCACATCAAGAAATTGCAGTTTGGTAAACATTCTCACCCGTTCCTTCTCCATACTTGGCGCTGTGAGCCCATGTTACAGCTCCTCGGAAACCCAGCTCTCGGCACACCACATTAGCCAGTTTTATGTCCACTTCATCATCACAGACAGTCCCCCAGGTGTTGTCATGCAGCACCTCTACGCGCCCTTCGTTCACTTCCCGCGCAAAGTTTCCCGCCAATCTCACCTTGGCAGCCGGTGCGCGAGCTACCCTGCGCTGAGAGGTCCGCCGAGGTTCAGCATGTGTAGTGCAGCTGAAGGACAGCAGCAGGAGGAGGTGGACGCTCAAGCAGAGGGAGCAGGTCATCTTGAGTCAGAGGAAGAATCCTGGAGGTAAAGGTTGATGACTCAGTAAGCTCTCCTTTTGTTAGGCAGATTTATTCAGTTGTACAGTGAAGCTATTCACAGTGAGTTTAGCGTACAGATGTTCACTGTATGAAAAGTTACATAAATGTTACAAGCATTTGAGGGCCTTCTTATAAAACAGACAAGAATGTGACATCCACTGGGCAAAACACCGAGTACTGCCACAAGTGTACACCCTGGTGTTATCAAGAATTTTGCTCTGAGACAGTTACTACTACGTTGGTAATTTATCTGTAGACAATCAGTGAGATAGGGGCTTGCCTTGTTTTGCATTTCTACCTATGATTTTAGCTCCAGCTGCAGCAGGAGTCTCAGACTGATGTTATACATATCAAATCAAGACTTTTCACTCATGTCAAACAAAGCCATATAATTAGACATTCAGCAGCACACTTTTGTGAGACAATTTAGGTGAATAAACATCCCTCAGGGCAAAACAACTAGACAAGAATATAAGAGGTGGGTCTGAGCTGGTGCTGAACAGGTGCTGCAGCCGAACACAGTGAAGGAAAGAGTTACTTAAAACACAAAGAAGCCACTGGAAAACACAAAATTCCCAAAATATGAGTGTGTGTTTGGATGATAAAATTACAAGATAACAAACCACCAATAAGTAAATAGATTCTACATAGTAAACCTCAGAAACCTATACTGAGTATAGATTACAGTGTTAAAACTTAACCCTTAACTAATTTTACCAATTGTTGTAGTACTATTGCTAAATGACATAAAATGTACCAGGTGGGACTATAGCATCCTGTGCCCTTCTTCATCCTTCAGAACACCTGTTACACTTGCACTCTAATTAACCTGCTGTCACAAACAAATAACTAAAACTAACTTTTTAAAACAAGGTCAGTTTAAGACATCATTCTTTACCCTGAAATTTTGAAATATGGGAAGGTGAAAGTTCACTCACCTGGCAGGCAGCTAATATGGTGAATGTCAGTGGCAAGGAGAGAGAGTGAGTGTGTGAAGGAGTGCGTCTACTAAATGCTCCCCTTAGTCAATCCTCCCCTCTTCCCTCCTTCTCCATATATCCCTCCCTGCCTCCCTTTCACTGCCTCCCTCCTCTTTCTCTCTGGATTTCTTTCTTTCATGGTAAAATACTAAAAGTGAAACTGTCTGCAGACTGCTCAGATGTTTTCTACAGGTCTGAAAACATCAGTGTTGGATTATCCACAAATTTCTCCCAAATGTTGTGTTTTTATGCTGACTTTTCTACAGATAATTTTTTTTTTCCATAACTAAAATGTATTTTTACAAGTCAAATAAATTAAGAGTTTTGAACACTAAGACTTTCTGATTTTAGGATTTCTGTTCAATACCTACACAGAAATGATTGTATATCTTAAACACATTGATTTTTATTAAATCATGTGTTCCTTGTTTTAGGTGTGAGGGGATTTGTGCCTCGTTCTACTAAGCTGCCCCTCAGCATGTTACACAACTTTAGGATGAATGTGTGTAAAAGTAACCAACAGGAAGGACTCTGCTTCCAGAATAGTTTCAAATACTAAGTTCCAAGTGTCTTAAAGAAGCTCCCTATACCACAGGGTAGATATTTCCTTGTTGAGATGGCCACAAACCACCAACTTTAAAATAGTCTGAGCCTCACCGTAGCTATGGTGAACGTGACTGATGAGAATATGCATTACCACCCTTGCCCAGGAGTATGTTACAGTCTTGTATATCATTGTGGTATGGGGAGCATAAAGCTTTAACTGATCAGTGCAATCCTGTTTTTGACTGTTCAGCAAGGTCTTGATCTGACTAAGGTCTCAACCAGATGTCCACTAAAACCTCTCTGCATTTTTTAAACATGTTTGTTTGTTTTTTAAGCCATTTTTAGAGGATTTGGGACAAATTTAGCCACATGGAAAATTTTGGCGTCAGGGTGTTGTGTTGATAAACTCTATATAGTTTTCAAGTAAACCTCAGTGGGCACCTTTCTAAGGCAACACGGTTTATTCATAGACATGAAAAATGGCAATTATGACAGGGTAGGTAGGAACTTAAACATCAGTCACTACCTTTGAAAACACTTAACACTTTGCAGATTTCCAGCAGTGTCCATGTGAATTACACATCAAACATATGTGTGCATTTGTGTGTCTTTTCTGCATCTGCATCCTTTGAAGCTGTAATAGAGATGTTTGTGTGACCCAGTGATGGTGCCACTGGGTGGCAATGTGGCGGTCCCTCCCATACTGTTAAACCAGAACAGGAAGAGCAGACCCCCTATTAGCGGGGCCAAATCAGAGGGAAATCCAAGGCCAGCAGGAAATAAGAGATGTAAGAAGAGGAAAAGCAAAAGGAAACAGGGGTGCTAAGGTTCAAAACTAAAACTATCACCACTGCGTTTGACATCCATCCATTATAATTTATGATAACAGTCTTTCATGTCAGACTAAATAAACTAGGCCAGACAGGTGTCGCTGTCTCTGAGCTATAACTTTACAGTTGACAGGGGGTTGTGTGAGGGAGTGAGAATGATTTTCAGGGCTCTCAGAGAGCTCGTAGGACAATCTGAGTGAAGCAGGTCGCTGCGGCAGAGCGCTCTCTCTCTCCACCTCTTTAATTACACAAACCGAGCCAGCTCTGCCCTTACCCACAATCTGTGAAGGCATGAAATAAATACATGCTGTCCAACAATAAACAAGTGCCTTTTCAAATGACAGTACCTCCTCATGCACAACCAGACTGCAGTCATTCCAAACTTTCATAATGCTTTTGCTTTTAACTGGATATAGAAGCTTGTAGGTTCCTGTTCTATAGAAGAGAGCGCAGAGAGCTGCAGCTACAATAACAATGACCATATAGAATTTTGCATCAGAAGCTATATTGGTTTTAAGCTTAGAGACAGAGTGCAAATTATATAGTGACAGTCGGAGGGTCAACATTTTCTTCACATGGAGGCAGTCCCATCCAGTATGTGCTTCTGGTTGAGGTCTTACAGTGATTCCTGTATTTTACTTGTTAGACAAAATGTCTGTCATCTGTACAGTAGATGTAAATATGAATAAATTGCATCTAGTCCACCAGTTCACGGGACATAAAACAAAATAACCTTTTTAATGAAATGTCACAAAGTATTCTGGAGCAGCACTACCAGAAAATATTGTAATTCGACAGGTCACATCTTCCCTTTAACCTCCAGATGCTTAAAGGAATAGTTTAGATCTTTTGAAGAGTGTTTCTGTGGAGAGGTTATCAACAATTAATACCTCACTTGCGTAGATAGCTCATGAACAACCTCTGTTTGGAGAAAAAAGTTTAATACTTTACACAGGATTGAGTTGGGCCAGGACCAAAGTAGATTTCTGTCAATTTAAATCCATAGTTTTAACAATTTCATAGTTGTTCACGTGTACACTATTTTACATACCATTACATTTCTCTGTTTGCTTTCAGTTATTTACATAGAATGTTATTATTTTCAGGCAGCTGCCCGTAGTTCTTCTGAATACCACAATATTTATACCAGAATAACTGTGCAGTGAAAACTGATGGCAGTGGAAACATTTATAAATTTTGAAAGGAGACTCCTACATCTTTATGTTGTACATTTGCATAATAAAAAAAATTGGGGAAAAAAAAGGTCTGGATTCTATGATTTTGGCACCAGGATTGAATAAAGGTTCAAAAACACAGGGACATCAAAAAGCTCCTGTTTGTTGCACACGGTTTTAAAGAGCTCATATTATGTCTGTTTACAGAATCATAACTTTACTGTGGGAGTTTAAAATACTTATCCTATTCACTTTAATCTAAACATGTTATTTTTGTAACTGTACTCTATAGCAGCACCACTTTGAGTTCCTATATTCAAATTGCTCCACTTTCGACCCCCTCCCTCAAGACCCAGTCTCATCTGTTTGGGGAAATAAATAAATAAATAAATAGAATCATTGGCAGCTGATCATTCTTGGCTTAAGATGTGCAGAACAAGCTCCTTGGAGGTTTTATGAAAATGATTTCAGTAGGGATGTTGTTCAGGAAGATAAAATATGTTGCATTTAGCTCTAAAGGAGAGCCCTTTGTGGAAGAAATTAAATCTGTTATAGACTTAAGGCTTGCTATTTCTGCAGGTATTTTAAATGCACTGAAAATAACACAAATTAACCTTTGCATTGTGAGCACACTGAGTAACAATGCTCATCTTCTTAATTCTTCAATAAAATGATTTGCTGCAATATCCTGTGGCCATTCACACGCTGTATTTTTTTAATCTGTAGTTTATGGTAAAATAGCAACAAAATTTTATAATGTTATACAGTTTATAACACATTACTAGATTTACCATCTCTAAATGTCACAGTTCTTTGAGGATGAAGTTTGTAAAAAAAAGTATTGAAATCTGTTTAAAGTTATTGATGGCAAAACAACAGCTCTACTGTAAATCCAGTTCATCTTTCAGGTACAAATAGTGCATTTGTATGACATATTACAGTATTTTATTTCAAAGTTTAAATTTACAAATAAATTACTTGCAGCTGTGTGTGCCAGAATTTCACTGCAAAAATACCACACAGGACATCAGGGTTAAAGGATTTTTACAGGTAGAAATAGTTTAACTGTTATGTTTCTCTGAAGAACAGATTAAACACATACAGCAGTATTGAAAGTAGGAATTTAGAATTAAAAAAAATCTTTTTTGAATAACTAAATCACAAATGATTTCTTTTCATGGAGAACAGGAAAATGATTTATACTTGCAGTAAAAAGAGGCGGCCTCTACTGGCCAGGAGAAGTAACTCAGGCAGGGGAAGAGATCGTCACAGACTTCACTTTTTTAAAGTTTAGTTGATTGTCTGAGGAAATAATGCTCTTTACTGTGTTGCCTTTTGCACATATTACCTGAACTCAAAGCTGAGTTATGAACTAGACACAGAATGTCAAGTTTAACTGTACTTCAATTTTATATTTTCAACTTCCGAAACTTTACTTATTCTTCACAACATATCAGAAGGGAACATTACACATTTTTGCTCTATATTCATCCAACTTAATTATAACTTGGAATGAAATATATGGAGCAAATGATGCTGGTCATCAATAAAATGTCCACATTTCAGACTAATATTTGTAGGGGAAAGTATGATTACTACAACTGTTTTCATAAGCTGAGTAGCACACGCTTAAGTGAGGAAATTTAACTTGATGCATGTTGTAATATGTGGTGTGCTCCTTTTAATTTTACAACATGCTGCAGCTTCACACTTGCAAAGATTGCACATGTATCAGCTGGCAGCAGACCTTAGTTCCTCTATTTAAAATGTCATCTGTGGTATTCAGGCTGCTGTTCCCACGCATTCTCAGGGCTGCTTCCATCTTCCTTTGGTCTGGGTGGTTACATATTTCCTAATGCACACTTCATGTTGGCCACACAAGTGTCTCCTACTAGTGATGAGAGGGTTACCATGCTGCCCCCACACCAACATGGTCTGCTGTGATTTACCGTGTCAAGATTTTGAGCATCAGAAGTTGCTTCCTCGATATTTAAAATGAAAAATGGATGTGTAAAGTAGACACTGAGCTGGTTAATTTGATGACCTTTCGATGCAAACCTATCAAGTATAACTCTGCCACCTTGTGGAGGACAGGAGTTAGACATGAATTCATTAAATTGCTTAAAAAAATGTTTCAAGAATAAACTCGTACATATATATAGGTTTATTAAATATAAAACTCTTATTTGCAGTACAGTAATAATACAAAAATTTTAGAAAGACTCAACAGAATTACAGTTTGAATTAAAAAAAAAGGTGTATAAATTAAAAAGCATTCTACTGAAAGAGTTGAAAATGATGTATACAACCTAAAACTAAGCCAAGACATAAACAGTAAAAGGCCAAAGAGAAATCTTTGTACAGAAAAAAAAAATAAATGTACTGAAAAATACAATTTAATTTACTGTGAATTATTATTTTAATATATTAAACAGCACCGAATCAATAAAAGCAGAAGTGCAGCATGAGACAGCGTTCTTGTCAAATGTCTCTTAATCTCAGCCAAAACCAGAAATTAGATGCGTACATTACTAGAGTTTTAATCAAAATGTTAAACAGAAAGAATAAATGAAAGTTTGATTCAGATATCAAAAAGTCTATTATTTAAAAATAAAACAAACTTGTATAAATATCAAAATAAATACTCTTACTATGCAGTGCATAGTTTACTAGTGAATGTAGTGTGGACTTCAACTGTAGTTACGGTCCATCTGATGATGCAAACATATGCCAGAGGGCTTGGAATTCACTGTCTAGTGTCGAGAATTAGGGGAAAAAAAGCCATCAAATTCTTCAGCTCACTCAAATACTGTAATAAAGGCCTCGAGGTCATAAACACTGCTTTTAAAAAGTTCAAAGTTAATTGTGTCTTTGTTATAACAATCTTGCTCTTTATATATGTGCACATGATCATTTGTCCCAGAGGTGGCACATCTGTATATGTCTGACTTTTAATAGTTTCAGGTTTGAGGTTTATAGAAAACAAAATGTACAATTAAAATAAACTGATTAAATGTCTTTCACTTGAATTTGGTACATGGGTCCTGTGTCCAACTCTCCTCTAATCCACAAAGTAGGATGAACAAGCCACCAGAAGTAAAGCCATTCCTACCTCATAAATCATGCAATCCAGATCAACAAAAAAACAAACAACTGTAGCCTCAAAACTGCTATAAAGATACCAATACTTTTGTAGACACTGACTTACTGTAAATTCTGAGCACTAGTCTTTATAAGAGCAGTACTGTTTTCACTGGATTGCATATTACTGTCAGGTTTTGATGTTGTAGCATCATACAGACATTACAGGGGCAGAGTCTTACGTAACTGTTCACGACATGCAACAAATGTAAATACTTTTCAAACATAAGGCCATTTAGTAAATAAATCAAGTGAAATTTGTGCCTGACCTATGTAGATAACCAAATTCAATTATTCTTTACGCTAACTGTACATTATTTAGCCATTAAGGCTACATAGAACAGTTTTGAGGCCTCCATGTAGGTCTCCTTAGTTAAAAAAAAAAAAGTATTTGCATAGGGGAAGTACTGAAATGTCAAGTAATACCGCTCTTAGGTCTTTGGTCTGGTGCTGACAATGGCACAGGAACAAGTATTACCTGCAGACTGATGTGAGACAAGAGCAACAAGTTCACCTAGATTATTAAATTAAGATCACAAACTGGTAGTTATGCACCATGCCTTAAAAGAAAAAAAAAAGGGGGGGGGGGTTAAATGCTGCTTTTGTAGTGGATGGAGGAAGGACATCCACTCTGAGGTTCTTTCATTTACCCACTGTGCGCGACGAAACCATGACTTTCCACCTCCTCAACAGTGAGACAATTTCACTTCCACCTTACTTCTGTTGCCATGTGATGTTGAGTTTAGTGTCCCTTAAAAGAGGAATAGGTCACAATGTTCCATGAAGGCTGTGAATATAAAAGGTTTGTTGCACCCATTTGTGCTCATTTTGTATTTTTGAGCATCAATTCAGGTCTTTGTCTAAAATAACCTTCATGCTCTCAGTCCTTTGTCTCATGTGACCATTCTTCACCCAGATACTGACTTAGTGAGGGATAGTTACTACAATAAATACATACATTTTTCTACCAAACCCTGCTGAGTCAATAAATACCCCCTCCATGGGCACATTTGGTGCATTTCTGTGTCTTTAAAAAGCATAACCGAGTTTAAGGCTGCCACGGTTTCCTGTCCTTGCCTTTCTGATCAGGAATGTGTTTGTAGCGACATTTGTCTCCAAAATGGCACCCTGTGGTTCTCCAAAAGTAACACTCATCTCCGTTCACTGGGCCACGTCTCCGAGGACTGAGCAGAGAAAAAGATGATGTGTAGAGAAAGAAAATATGCACAAGTTAGCTACTGCACAACTAAAGAAAAGAAAAACAAACATTTTCTTTGGCTTGCACATGCTTCAATTTCCCATGAATTGTTGTATATAACACACACACCATAACCAGATAAAAAATAAAAATTTAAAATAAAAACTACCAGGGACTAAAAGTTTCAAAAGTGCTTCTTACCCAGCAGCTGCCCCTGCATGCTGTGTGACAGGGAGAAAAGTTTTAAGTGGAAAAGGAAGGACCCTCTGAGTGCGACGGTCAGGATAGCGCACAACTAAACGTGTGTTCTCAATACAATGACCCTGTAAAAGCACAAATGCATGTAGCTCTAACCATGTTTAAAAACAGGCATAGGGCAGAAAGAGAGAAAATTGTACTTACATTTAGTTTCTCCATGGCACGGGCCGCCATGTTCGCATTCTTAAAGTTGACAAAGGCACAGAATCGCTCATGCAGCACACGGATGCTTTCTATCTCACCATACCTACAATTCAAAGCAGGACAAAGACAAGTCAGTGACCACTTTGGTTGAATATTAAAGTTCCAAGTTTCTGTGTCAGAGTTCTGTGTTTAAATAGACTGGTTTTAACTCATAAATAATGTTAGTATCAAGCATTCCAACAAACTGAGGTCATACATTTTAAAAAGGTCCCACAGGAGTTTCTCAGTTATCTCAGTTGTTACATTTCCCACCCAAAGAGATGGACAAGGGCTTCTGAAAAAGAAAACGAAAACAGAAATATGAGTGAGACCTACATAATCACAGTCCAGCATATGATATAAAAAAGAAGCAACTTGTGGCGTAAATCCATTCTACACACCCTCCTGACCCCTAGGTTTGAACAAACACACAGTCACCTACCCTGGTTGCACAACTGATGGATCTTGGCACCCGGCTGCAAAAACAAAAAGCAAGTCATCACGAAACCAGATAGAAATTCAGTTGAATGACATCAGCTTTTGGATGTTTCTACACATCACTACAAATTTGCAATTACAAATGGACATATGATAGATGACAGATGGTTTTGGAGCATGTTTACTGTTCTGGCATCTAACCTTTTGCTGCATCAGAACAAGATGCCAGAGCAGCCTGCACAGTTGAAAATCTCTCCAGCAAAAAAACACTTTGCACTTCTTCAAAACCAAGCTCCTGAGGAAAGAAAAATAGAAATGTATAAAAGACAAAACAAGTCAAAATGATTAGCTACATGACAAAATGGAGGTCTGGTAAATTCCAGCCACAGCAACCATTGCTACCAACAAAACCAACTGTGGTTTTGCTTCCAGGTGCATTTACCATGAGCTGAAGAACTTTACAGTCAAAGAGGTAATTGGCAGCCTCTTCACAGTCTGTGTCCAGTTTCAACACCTGCTCCATAGCCTTCTCTGCTTCACTGTACCGCTATAACACGTACACACAAGATTAAAACATTCAGCAGATATTTGTTTTATTTAATATTTAGGATATCAGTAGGCTGTGCTCACCTTCATGCCCATAAGAGCACTGCCTTTGCGGAAGTGTCCTTTGGGCCATTCTGGAGCCAACTGAATGGAGTAGTCAGCATCTGCCAGGGCTTTAGGGTACTGCTCCAAGCAGTAGTAGCAATAAGAACGATTTCCAAAGAACCTGTAAGGTTGTGATTTAAAAAAAAAAAAAAAATTAAGTTCTAAGTGTATGAAACATGTAGATTGTTTGATAAGAAACTAATCCTGATCACAGAAGACGTACCTGTAATCATTTGGGTCACATTTGATGGCTTCTGTAAACAAAATGACTGCTTGTGCATACTGCCCTTCTTTCACCAACTTTATCCCTTTTTCTGCAGGACATAAAGAAATGCAAATGACTTTCTGTTGAGCTACTAACCCAAAGGATTTACTGGCAGCTTCGCTAAAAAAAAAAAAAAAAAATGTGGAATCGACATCTTTGTTATGTTTAAAAGAAAAATCTATTTGAAGGCTGGTTATGTAGCTCAGTCTGCAGAAATAATTCCTTACCTGTAAGTGATGCACTTTTCTTGGTCGTGGTGTCGGTACCATTGGTCTGTTAATAAATTACTATTTTTATCATTTTAGACACATGGCAATGTACACATGTGGTAATAATAGAAGCTTTCATGGTTTCATTTCATACATCAGTCTTTGGAGCTGCCAGTTAAATACACAGTTGCCACAAGACCAAAAAAAAGGAACTTTTTGTTGTTCTTTCACCCTATACGTTCACTTACCTCTCTCCGGGCCTCATTCTCCTTGTTTTCTTTGGACTTACGACTTGATCCTTTGGGTTTGATATGGCTAGCAGCATTAGCAAAGAAGGCACTGCTCACATCCCACTCAGGCTCCTATGGACCACAAAAAGCCAAACACTGCTGTCAGATCATTTGCCATTCAGGCTTTAATGGAGAAAATTACCACACAAGCTAATTCAGGATCTAATAATAGTAACACAGGATGTGTAAAACACCAGTACAGCCTCAGCACCTCTTCAGTGGATCTGGCTTTTATTTTCTGATGTCCTTTGATTTCTTCAGGAGCCATGACGGGTATGGCAACATACTTGTGTGAAGCTGCTGATTTTGAATCATTATTTCTCTCCTGTTTTTGTGCTCTTTGTTTCTCCTCTTCAGCAACGACGTCTGCTTCTGACTCGCTCTCATCCAGTTCAGACTCTGCCCCACCATCTTCCTCTTCATCGTCCTATGGGATCATATAAATATTTAACTCCTCACAATGAAGAAAAATATGGTTTAGTGCATCCTTTAATTAAACTCCTTTGAAAGAATGCATGTTGCCTACCACTGTTTAAGCCAGAGATGGAAGGTACAGAGTTGTAGACGTTTTGGTAAAACCTTGTACGTGACAATATGCACAAGCTTGTGCAATATTGTGAGACATGATAGTGCTTGAAGCATGCGTTGAGGAAGACTCTCAGCTTCTACCAAGCCAAATTTTGCTCAATATCGATAAAATTGACCAAGTTATAGCATTTTTTGTGTTTATAAGTATATAATAAATATGTGTAGCAGTATCAAAATATGTTTTGGGTATAATGTTCAGCCACTACCACACCAAAACTTAGCTTAATATCTGTAAAACTGGCTGAGTTATAGGCATTTTTCCTAAGGTCAGTTCACTGTGGTGGCCATCTTGAATTGGGTTGACTCCAACCGTTAATCAATTGTTGATGTATACCCAATAATTACTTGAGTTTTAATAAAATGCATTTGGTGGTTCGAGAGATATTTTGCTAACAGAGACACAGACGACTCCATTAGTTAATGACAAAGTTTTAAAACAGATCTTGATTGATCAGTTAAGGCTCAGAAAAGGTGTTGGAAATTAATCTGAGCTACTAACAACACATTTTAGCTCAATAACAGCTCAGTTAAACTGACTGAATTACAGCTATTTCAGTGTATGCTAAAGTGGATTAGCTGGGGCAGCCATCTTGAACAAGGTTAACTCCAACAATTTATCAGGCGTAGATGTCAATCCAACGAATGCTTTCTGAGAATTTCACTAAAATTCATCCAGTGGTTCATGAGATACTTTGCTGACAGACAGAAAGGGTTAACGCCACAGACAAATGAACACACAAGCAAAAACATCACCACCTCTCAGGCAATAAAGAAAATTGTTATTACCTGTTCAACACTGTCACTCTGCTTAATTTGTTCTTGCTTCTTACGATTTCGGCGCCGCTGAAGCAGATGTAATAAAATGCAGATCATTAGCAACCATATCCAGCAAAACTGAATGAAAATAAAAGGCCCTCTGTCAGAGAGGGGGTTTTTTGAACGCTCACCTTCCTCTTGGCTCTCCGTCGCTCTGCTTTTTGTCGGGCTGTCTCCTCCTCACCATTTATTGCATCCTAAGCAAACAATAAAAAAAAATAAACTAAATAAAAAGTTCAATAGTGCATCAGTAACAACGCTGCTGCTGTCCCAGTTATGTCCTGTCAAGATGACACTATTTATTTACCTGTGACAAAGTGGCATCGTGACTTGGGTCAGAGTTTGCAGCACCACAGTTCATCTGCTCCTCCTGCTGCTGAACAGCAGGACCTTTTAGGAAATAAAACAGGCCATCAGGTGTTTGAAATGTTCAAAGGGTAAAAGAAAAGGACATAGCCGTTAACCATAAAAGGCAAACAATTGTTCTGTTTCTACTTTGTGACATTTTTGGACTAAAAAACACCTCCAAATTAAAGACTTTTTATCAGTTCAGAGCAAAGAAATGTTTCTCCAACTATTCAAAAAAATCACAATGAAGGTTCCTATTAAACATGTGATATTACAGAATAATAATAACACATGTTTCATAAGTAAATGTTTTTCTTAATTATCAATGACCAATTAACATGTTTCCCATGACTTTGCTCATGCTTCACATTCAGGTCCAGCCACTTTTGTCCTTTAAGAAAAAAAAAACAAAAAAAAAAAAAACCTTGGGTGGAGACAAGATTATTGTAATGCTTTTCATATATAAAGTACCAGGAAATGCTCAAACAATCAACCAAGACCACAAAAATACAACAGCTAGCTCAGTGACAGATTCTGGTCCTTTCATTTTGAAATGTTTACCCATAAAGTACCGCACACAGCTGCTCAGAGCTCTCCTGCTTCTCAGAAACGTGGCTAAATAAGACACAGAAAACAGCCTCTGCCTTTGAACAATCACAGGATATGTGGGCTCAAGTTGTTAAGATGTAGATCAGGTCAAATCAAAACACTGCAGTTAATTTTTGACAGATTTAGAGAGGAAAAAAAACAAGACAAAAAAAAGAAACAAAAACCACATGGCCGTGAAGGAATGGCATCAGATCTCCATTTGTTCAGCAAAGACTTCCAAAGAGTGACACATCCATACTTGGCTTGTGACTCATGTTGTGACTCGTAGAGAAGTGATGGCGCAGCTTTGTCTTTTAAATGCATCCATAAATGCATCATAGATTTCGCCTGAGGAAACAAACAAAAAAAAAAGAGAAGACAAGCTGCCTCTAGGCTTCCTCATTCTCATGTGTGCATTCTGTAGGGTGCATAGGCTCTGGTCACCATTTCAAAGAGGAATTAAGAAATCACCCCAAAGTCTGTTGACCAAACTATCTTTGTACCTTCCAGTACACGGCACTTAGATAAAGAGCCATGCATCAAAATGCATCTAAAACTTACATTTATTTAAGCGCATAACAAAATATTAGCCTTGCTTTGGAGATATCCACTGTCGCTGAACCAGACCTGTTGACAATGTCCTCTAAACACAAAAATAATACAAGACCGGTGAACAAAAGCAAGAAAACTGTGTCAGTTTTGGTTTTTCTGTTCAAGAAAAGTGTCCCAAATTAGCTGAAGGGGAGCTGCCACCACAAGAACACAAAAAAAAAAAGTAGTGCATCATAGCGAACTGTGGTGGGTTAGACAGGAAATGAGCTTCTGCATTCTTGTTTCTTTTGCTGCTTTTTCAATGAACAGTTAGAAAATTAAAAACATGTCATTCAATAAGGAAGATCTAGTTCACTTGACATGTGTTACGTGTTTCTATTGAGTCACAAGAAACTCTTGCAAAACAATATGTAACAAAATGATGAATAACCTCTTTTTATGGCTGGAAGGCAGAACTTACTGTTTATAGGTTGGGCATTTATGAAGTTTACACGGCATAAATTAAGAGAAATGACAGCTTCTCATAATTAAACACAGAAGGAGAATAGTCTGCTCTTTGTTGTGAGTTTGCCTGATTACAGATGCTCAAAAATCTGAAAGTGACAATAACAGACAAACCATAAAACATGGATTTTCTACATGGGAGTGCTGAAGGAGTTGTTTAAGCTGTTCCTAATGTAAATATAGCTTTAAGTTGATCAATTAAATATGCTGCATCATCACAAAAACAAATAGGAAACAATTAGGGAAATAAAGTTTAGTATGGGGAGGTATTTAAAGGCACACAGACTGATGCCCATATGCCGAGTTTTGCTGTGAAACACTAAAATACATAGTTTTATCAGTTTGTGGGTACTTTTCGACTTGTAATGCCTCTCACTACACGCTCCAAGAACTGAATACCCTGTTTGGAGCGGTCTTACAGGTGGAATCGGAGCCTTTTCTTGACACCGACTGCGCAAACTTTTAACAACTAGTGGGAGAAAAGAAAAAAGGGTGGAACTAGCAAGAAAGGAACTTTCATTGTTACACCACCAACTCCATGTAATCCTCACGACAAAGACGACCCAGACGTACAACCACAAACACGCCCGTGTGGGAAATCTCACGACAGCTACATTTAGAAGTTTCACTGTCAGGCGGTGTTATAGCTTGCAAGGACCGAAGTTGTGGTTTGTTCGGAAAGTTTTGAAAATGAGGGACGTTTTCCTTACCGCTTCCGAGTCCCAACAACCTGCAAATATCTCTGGTGAATTTCATCAGGGCAACCATCCAGCATTATCGACCCAAATATATTCCCAAAATACGTATTGGACGGATGTTTGAAGTCAGAGCGAACACGTTCGGGACATTTGGGAAGATCGCTATCTGCGGGAATCTGCGGTGGTTTAATCCACTTCCTGAGCGTCGGACGCCGACGTAGGTTCCACCCTGAGCTGCGTCTTAAAGGCGCAGGACGCAATTATCCGCTGATCAGATTCAGATTTCAAATCAATTCGTCACTGAGAGATATGTATGTGTTTGTCCCGTATTAATAAATATGTAAACATAAAAAAGAATGGACAGCAACTATCAGATGAAATCCAAGCTCATACATAAGTGTCGCAAGTCAAACAACGGGGATAGCTGTCCCCCTTTCTGCACTCAAATCCACTTTTCTGTGAATTTCATATTATGGACAAATGTCCTAATATTTGCTTTTGGAATTCTCTTATATGATTTATTGTCCCATTAAGTTAAAAAACTTTTCAAGCCGGAATACAGCAAAACACATTATAGTTATAACACCAAGTTTATTTTGCTAAAATGCAGTACTCCAGTTTTTGCTGTCTTCAAACACAACACATCTAATTTAAACATTTAAACACTGCTTATAAAACATTCTTTATTGACATAATCTGTATCAAACAACAGACAGGCAACAATATATAAATATATTTATTTTTGATAACAGTTTCTGTCTCTTTGCAACACATTAAGAGTTCTTCTGATTGTGTCTTTGTAATATATGAAAATTGGATAAAGTCTTCACATGTCTAAAACTGGTGAAATATCACACGTCTCACTCTTGAAGAGATCTTGATGATCAATATGTTTATATGTGGTGTATTAGTAGAGTTCAAACTTTACATCAACACAGCTAATTAAAAAAAACCCATCATACACTTAAAATTTATGTTAATCTTACATGTTCTCATTTATTTAACCTTAAATCATTTTCTTGAACAAATACATAACCAAATGTTGTTTTTGTATATTTTGTTCATTTAGCTTCTATTTAGAAATGTTTAGCATTTGTGGAAAAAAAAAGTTATATTTTACATCATATTTAAACAACATTTATACAGCTGTTATAATAATAGCTGTTATTATAATAATATAGTAATATTTAAACAGCCTTTTTTAAACGTTCTTTATTAATAAAGAATGTTTAAAAGGAAAAAATATCCAATATCAGC
>JAOXNZ010000105.1:20107474-20117474 GCA_028566095.1 Kryptolebias brasiliensis
AAGGAAAAAATATCCAATATCAGCTAAATAGCTTTCTTTAAGAGTTGTCAACAAGATCTTAAATTGAAAACTTTGGAACTATTTCTAAAGTTGTCAGAGTATTGTGGATTTCTTTCTTGTGAAAGTCGACAATACATTTTCCTGCAAGATTTTTTTTTTTTTCTAATAAACACGTAATGAAGTATTTAGTCTACTTCATTACACAGTAACACAATAAAGCTGTAATCAAATAATACCAATAATACTTAAGGGTTCATAATTAGTTGTTTCAGCTGCAAGGCAAATACTGGATTTTTGGTAATAGTAAAACCTCATTGTATTAATCACAAACATCCCTGTGGTCTGAAGCAACAATAAACACACCAATTATAATTATACAAACATTAAAACAGAATGAAAAATGTTGGCACAAATGCAATAAAATGTATTCAAATCTAAAAATGTTTCACTTTGCATTATTTAATTATTTACAAAGTTTTAGTTAATTTCATGAGGTGTCAGTTACTTCTAAGTACCTTTGCCCTTAACATCATCTTTGTGTTTTTTGCTGGCTCAGTAAGATCACTTCATCTCCACTAGTGGACTTTTCACACCAGTCATTTACAAAGACTGACACAGCTGCGCTACATTATCTTGGTATAAAGACAACTAATCAGATGGATAACTGGAGTGAGTGTTTAAATTCATGTCACATTTCTCATCTACTTTTCAGGTCAGATATGGCTGTAAGTGCTGCGTTCCAGCCGGGAGAACCCATCACGCCACCACCTGAAAATCATCAAGCACATGAAAATCAAATCACACACTGTTTATTCAGTCACCCAACATTTCTCTAGTCTTTTAAACAACACAAGTAAAGATGTCTCTCAAAAGCTCCAAGGATGAATAAATGAGCTTTCTAAACTAACCATCACAACATAAAACATTCAGTGTATTACACAATATACATAAAAAACAGCAACATTTGCATTTCTAGCTGAACATTAAGCCCAAACCTGGATGACAGCCACTGCCACACAGATAGAGCCCTTTAATTGGTGAGCGGTAGTCTGAGAGTGAGGGCAAAGGTCGCGAGAGGTAGAGCTGATCCAGAGACATTGATCCGTGGAAAATATTCTGTGAAAACAAGACAAAAATGTTTACCTTTTCGGTGCTTTTCAGACATGACAAATTAAAGACTTGTTTCTTTAATAACTGCTACATTAAGACACATAATCCATGCATGTACAATAGAGTCCAGTTAGGTATTATAGAGCTGATATGAACTTTGAATCTGATGAATATGTTGGACTAAAAGTGTCTGTAACCATTAACCGCTTACACAACAGGCCCATCCCGAAGCAGGCACTGAATAACTGAACACTGCAAATTACTCCCTCCTCCACTGAACAGCCGACTGTGTCAAGCAAATAAGCTGCATGTCAGCATTCAAACTGTTTCTCAGCTCAGTGTGTACAGTTTGTACCCCTCCAGTGAGTCCAAAGATCCTCTCCAGGTCTGGGGGAGACAGGATGTCTCTGCCAACCACTGACTTTTTAAACCCAGGGGCATATTGTTCCACCCAGTCAAACACTACAAAGAGACAAACATAGATGGTTTTTTTTTTCTTACTGAAAGAGGTTAATCAATATACCTTTAAATATTGACTTTTGTAGGATACAGTTCTTAAAACTAATACTTCCTGAAGAGTGTCATCATACATTTATAACTTTTGAACATATTCTGCTGGAAATAAATTTAACAGCAATGCAGTCATTTTACAACATCAACATTTGTGTTTCTGACCATTGTCTGCAAAGGCCTCTCGGTCCTGCTCGGTCCACTCCCGGCCTTCTATGTGGTAGGGGGTGAACTGGGTGAACAGTGACACAACGTGGCAACCAGGGGGGGCTAGAGTGGGGTCCAGCACAGAGGGGATGGTCATCTCCAGCATAGGTCTATGTGATAAGACAATACGGTGGAGATTTAAGGGTTGGTGCCTTGAAAGAGATCCTCAACAGACATTATAATACCACCCACGTTGTATTTTTGGAACCAGAGTCTGTGCACAAGGGATGTAGGGTTTTAAGTCTGCCCTACTAGCCCACACACAATCATGGTGTAACAAGAGCTTTCCTTGAGTTTTGGTGTCTGAATGTAACTCCTGTACTTCTTCAGGTTTCATGTTCAATTGTTGTAGAATTATAAGCACCTAAAAGGAGTATGAGGAAAGTGTAAAAAAGAAAGACTGACCTTGCTGAGGGTCGTCCATTCACGGCATCTTTATACGCAGTTTCTAATACGTCCACACTTTCGCAGTTCAGATGTATTGAGCACTGATGGAGGGGTGCAGGTTTGTCATCCGGTGTGGGAGATGCCAGGAAGTTTGGTAACTTGTCTATGGCCACTGTAAATATGTGTTCCAACAGATAAAACAAAAACAAATATTGTTCACTTTTGAATAAATTGCTTCTATCTGGTAGAGCAAAACCTGCATTGTTTTCAGTCCAATAATCATTTGAATTGTAGAGAACTGCAGGCACAGTTCTTACGTAAGCAAAAGTGTTAAAAATGTGATTAGTGTGATTTCATTCAGGGATCTATTGTTTGTTAGTGTTTATTGCAGATTCCACTTTCGTAATTTTTAAGCACAAACCGCACTATATGATGTCATGCTCAAATACAAGGACTGGACAAAAAAATGAGTGAAAAAGCAACCAAAGTATAAAGAAAAAGTTTGAAAGATGTTCAGAAAGACTGGAGAACTATTGCTCCAAATTATTTTGAAAGATTACAAGAATGCCTGATTCACTGCTAGTAAGGTATTTTTTAAAAAATGGAGTTGTTATTGATCTGTACATCATTCAGACCCTTCTGGATTCTGTTTTGCTTGTTAATCAGAAAATTAAAACACCTGCATAAATATTTAATAATTTTTATCAAATTATATTACATGTGGATGAATAGCTGCATGAAAAAGAACAGAACTTACCATTAATCTTAGTAACAGGTGAGGTGTAGTCTATCTGATCTACAGCTTTCATGAATTGTGGAGAAAGGGCACCCTAAGAATCAAATCAAAGATTCAGCTTTACTTTTTATTGACCAATCCTTCCATGTGATGCAGATTTACAACATTACCTGTGGTGTGAGCTTTTTGAAGGTAACATATGGGGTCGCATTTGATAAAACAACTTTACTGTGAATCTCTGTGCCGTCCTTCAGTGCCACTCCTTTAGCAGCGCCATCTGAACCAATGAGTATCTGCCCTACATCCTGCCAGGAATAAAGCAGAAATACTTGAATATAAGTTTCAATCCATTTAAACAGATCAGTACAATCCAACACAATACCTTTTCAGTGAAAATATCTGCACCGTAGGATCGAGCAGCTTTAGCTATAGCCTGAGATACACCTCCCATGCCTCCTTCCACATAACCCCACGCTCCTTTCTCCTTCTCCAGCTCGCCCATCACATGGTGCAAGAGGACATACCTTAAAGGCAAGACAATGGGATCTGGGTTTTTCAGAGGTCTGCATTTAATTTTACACATATACAGTTGTAATTGTGCTTGCCTGCAACATAGTGCTGTAAAATGTCTCTTACCCACTGCCAGGATTATTAGGACTGGTCATGGCTCCAATCACACCATCAGTGGCCAGTGTTGCTTTCAGTGGCTCTGATTCAAACCACTGAGTGAGAATCTTTGATACAGAACAAAAGTCAGTCATTGAATGGCTACTAAAAATAAACAAATGGATAATTTTGCCCTAAGCTAAACACAAACCTTCATTATTGGCGCAGTAGTAATTTCATAAAAGTCTGGAATATTCCTCCCAAGTTTCAGACCTTTAAAATCACAAACATAACAGCACACAGTCACTTAGTTTATATTAAAAAAATTCATTTTTAGGCACACAACAAACCACACACCAAATTTGACAAGAGGCATCAGTGTTGTAGTTGCAGCCAGCCTCTTCCTCAGTGATCCAGCTGTAAGACCAGGAATATCTACAGGTGGAGCATCCAGGAGAGGGTGGATAGCACCTGCGAGCGTTTCAAGGTGTGCCACAAATTCTGGATAAGCCTGAGAACATGAATGGGTGAGGATGTGTGTTAAAGGAATGCAAAGGATGAAAGACAAGATACGATCTAAACAGCACAATACACAATGAAGTGCATTACTACTTAATAGAACTATCTTTAATCACCTTTGCATCCTTCTGGGAGAATTTAGTGATCTCGTTCTGGTTCTTGGTCAGATCTGGACCAAGGGTAAGAGACCTTGGAGGAGCCCCTTTAACCCCATCCTCCAACATGGGGGTGAATGAATGGGGGTTCCTCATGTAAACCTTCAGCCCATGTTTCTGAATGCAAACAAAAACCAAAAACAAAGCAAAAAATGAGGAGACAAAACAAGCACAATCCCTTTAAGCCATGCAGAAGTCAGCAGATTAATAAATATATGAAATGTTTTGAGTGAAATGGCTACGTATACCTTAAGCTCAAGGTCTTTGTATATGTGCGGTCGCAACAAACTGAGCAAGTATGAGCACCTGGAGAAGCGGAAACCTGAATACAAGAGTGTCATGTCTCTAAGAAGAATGAAACTAATGTGATATGAAGCTAAGAAATTGTATAAAAAATACAAAAACAAAACACAGGTTGCATTATAAATCCTTCTATTTTGGTGCAGCATGAAGCCTAAAATGAAAAAGAAAGATGATGCACATTAGGTGACACAAAAGGCACAAATTGATGCATTAAACGTTTGCCACAATGCATAAAATAACGTGATGCTCAATTGGAGGACGACCCTCTAAACCTTTGCTTCTTTATATAACACTGGTTTAGTTATGCAGATTTTTGTTTTCTGCTCTGTAAACTATTTATGCCACAGATCAGGTTCCTTGGTTGCAGAATTGTTCCATCAGTCAGATGATATTCACTTTTATTGACTTTGCCATTGTTATGTTTGTTTTATGCAGGTTATTGAGTCCTTTATGGCTTGGTTAGACCCAGAAT
Organism: Kryptolebias brasiliensis; assembly: GCA_028566095.1. Classification (NCBI taxonomy): domain Eukaryota; kingdom Metazoa; phylum Chordata; class Actinopteri; order Cyprinodontiformes; family Rivulidae; genus Kryptolebias; species Kryptolebias brasiliensis. The sequence continues at coordinate 20,112,480 of JAOXNZ010000105.1, forward strand.
TAATTTCCTGTCATACCAGGAAAGAGCTCCTCTGAAACAGCTGCTCCCCCCAGCACATGTCTGCGCTCTAACACTGCTGTCTTCACCCCTCCCTTCTGAAGATAGGCAGCCTGCACACAGAAAACACCTCTTGTAAAACCATAAAGCTGTGCAGATTGTACAGACGATGAAAAGAAATAAAGTGTGAACTCACTGCCACCAGTCCATTGTGTCCTGCAAAGAAATATAACATATATCACTTAATATACTTTTTTTTTAGAGATTATCATTAGAAATGCCCTAGAATTAGTCAATATGCTGAAAAGTAAAATCTGAAGCAATAAATAAAGTATTTTGTCTGTGCATCTTTCTTCTGAATGCAAGAAGTCCAAAGTTGCACAATAATGATTAAACTGCAGCATTTGCCAAAAATAACAACGCTCAGATTAACAAATAGGCAACTTGTTTCTCTTACGAGATTTAGGGCTTTTTTGACACATCCAGTGAGGAAAAGTAGTACAACTAATATTTGGCAAACTTGGGTAACACTTCCATCTGCACAGATCTCACCTCCGCCGACGATGACCGCGTCATAATTAGATTTTATTGATGTGTGACTGGATCGGAATCCAGTCCACACCAGAGTCACTGTCCTGCGTCCTCGGTCTGTCAGCGTCGCTGCCGCCATGGCAAGCAGGAGTTTGAAGCTTTTCTACATCGATCCCGCCTCTTTTCCCCGATCCAGCTCAGCAAAGTACTTCCAGCTCAGTAAAGTAGATCCAGCTCAGTAAAGTAGATCCGGGTCCAGAGCAGTAATAAGTGCGCGCCTCAAATCAATTTAGGATATATAAATGTAACACTTTTACTGAAATACACTTCTAATCAGTATTCCATGCACACATGTGTAGCTACAATTTTGTCAAAGTCTTCTTATCACCTGAGCCAAACTGGAAAAACCATTTTCAAACATTTATTTTTGTAAGTTGTGTTTAAAACTGCAATATGGCACAAAGTTTTACCAAAAAGGTTTTATTATTATTATTATTTTCTTTTCTTTTCTGTTACATATGCCTATAATCTTCTTTCTCAACTATATCATGACAAACTGATGATGATTGATCATATTGTTATTATACAGCTGAGCACAAGAGGGCAGACTTAATCCATTTTAAAATTCGCTATCCTCTATGACAGTTGTTTACTTCTGAGCCCAGCAAGGGACATAGAACATGGAGGGAGAAATATGATGGGTTTTTGCAGATCCCTTAAAGATTTTGCTGAGTTTATTTCAGTGTGCGCTCTTAGTCTCTGTGCGCATGGCGCTTCCTGTTTGTGGGGAGCCTGATTGCAACCCCCTAAATAACGGACAGCGATGAACTATCATCAGTGTTTTTGATTATAAATACGTCTTATCGTGAAAGATTACTTATGTAATTTTGAACACGTAAGCCGCGGGAGTAGAACGAAAAGGGCGCACACTGGGGCACAAGTTCGGCGCCGGTGTGCGACCAAAAAGGGAAGTAGCTCATATTTCCAGCCGCACTCTGTGTCTGTCAGGTCGTCAAAGAACAGCCCTGGTATCACGTTTACTGACGAGAAGGAGGAAGAGGAGAAAAAGAAGGCAGCAGTGTAGATTTAAAACTCCCGTAAAGGTCAAAGTTGCTTCTGCCCAAAGACTGACTCCATGTGTATCTGAGACAGACCGACAGTTGGGGGTATTTTAGGTTAATTGAATTAACACATGAAATGGACCTGAGCTGACATGTAGGCATGGGTGTTTTGCACTTTGCTGGATCTTCTAATTTCTTATTGATCCAAAACAACTGATCCTAGATCAGTTTATGTCAATTGCAGACTTTTTACCTTTTACTGGACTAAAAGTAAAACTGATCCTAAATCAGTGCGAACGGCTCACCTGCTCTTTGCTCACCAAGTATGACCTTGATAAGCCAATCAAAAGTCTATTTTGTTTGATCGCAATTCAACATTTTACCAGCCAATTGGGCAGTAACTTTGAGCATCATTTTTTTTTCTCCAATTATAAAAGGCCCCTTTGCAGCAAGGGCCCACATGCCCAGGTTGCCCTTAGATCCAGGCTAGTTGAGGGATCACACAAACTGAACTCAGGATCTCGCAAAACTTTTGCTGAATCTAGCAAAATAATATATGTTGTTGTTTCCTCTGTGTCCCATGTGGGCTCAGTATTTTCTAAACTTTTCAGTGTATCACCCACAAAATGACAGTAGCAGAGACTCATGAGCTGAAGTTTGGTTGAAGTATTCAAACATTGTTAATATGCCAGTTAAACAAGGGCACAATGATTAAGTGTTTTATCAACCATTACACTGTTTTCATATACAGTTGGGTACAAGATGCCTGAAAGTGTTGACTTCATCTGTTTAAACAATTCTATGCAAGTATAAACACCACAGGATTGTCCTGCCATCATACCACTCAGGGGGGAGACAGGATCTGTCTGATAAAACTAAAGTTGAACTGTCTGGCCATAATGACTATCATTACATTTGGAGGAAAAAGTAAAAAGCTTACAAGCCTGACAAGTACGGGGATGGCAGCATCATGTTGGGGGGGGGGGGTGTTGGTGAACTTCACAAACTAGATGAGGAAAGGACATGTGGAAATATTTTATATCTACAACTAAAATATATATTAAAACATTGTCATTTTTAAAAACTGTTTCAAGGCAATCCCTTCACAGTTTGTAAGGGTTTGAGCTCTAGTCATCTCAAGGGTCAAGGGCCCATCTTTAAGAACTTTAAGATGAGCTCTTAACACAGAATGGTTTCTTAGTGCTGCTGTTAAAACTGTCATATTGGTCTAGTGGTTCATTTACCATGCATTAATAAGATAGGGCATAAATCATGTTCCAAGGAGTAGAGCTGAAACGGGGGCTTGTCTGCTGGGACCTAAGGAATAAAGAGTGTTAATTGGTACAAAAACAACCAAACACAGCATAACATAAGCAGGTTATCTTCTCATCTTGTCTATATAATGTGGATTTTTGACTCTGCTTTGCTTAGACAGTGTAAAATAATTCCTGAGGTTTGTATAGATCGTGCACTCTCTTGGTAGGGGGAGTGAAACAGGGGGTGTGATGGTGATCTAGAGTTTCCTGCGAGACTTAAAATGCCTCTCCCCTGGCGTATTAGAGCAGCATTAGTTTCAGGGATGAGAAATGATCTTAATATGGAGTCTTCTTGGTTTTCCTTAAAAGAACGTCTGCGGCAACACCCAATCAACTGTAACTAGATCAGAAGATCGAGGCAGGAGATTTTGTTCTTGTAAGCAGAAATTAACACTTCATTCCCCTTTGTCGGCAGAAATTTAAGACTGCGGCCCTCAAAGGCTCTCCTAGGCAATAAAGAATGAAAATTCAATTACTGTAGAACGGCTTCGCGCCGAAACACAATTAACCCTTCTCTGTGAAAAAAAGTTCCTGCAAGGACAGACTTACTGGTCAAGATGTTATGTATCTATGCTTTTGTTATATTTAAATTACTCCCTGAGTTCATTAATTATGTTGCATAGAATTATCAGTTTATGATTACTGTGAGGAAATTATCATTTACTATATAAAAAAGAAAATAAATAATTTTGTTGATCTGTTTTAATGAGACAGCGTTCACAATTTTTCAAGGGTTGTAAAAATCTGTGCCTTCCTTAGTGTAAATCTCAGATTTCAGGAAGTCCCACAAACTCTTAATAGGATTAAATTCAGATGAGGAAGATGCCCTAGACATTACCTGTGTAAATAGAGGCCTTTGTTGTTTAACAAAACAAGGGATTGCTTGAATACAAGTGACAGAATATTGTACTCCGAAGGTATTGTGACTCTTTTTTAGTGATGCAAGCTTTACAGTGACATACTTCAGCTTTTTGAGAAGTGTTGAATCTGTCTGAATGCCATGTCATGCATTTTATTTTGTTTTCTGTCAAATAAGTCTCATTTCTGGCCCATTTTAGAAGTAAAGTATTTACATTGTGATTATGAACAACATAATCAAATCCATGTGATTATGTTTATCCATCATTAATGTTCGTCTGTTTTCTTCCTCATGAATCAGTGTGAAGAAACATATTTAAAACACCACAGCATGGAATAAAGAAACAAATGGGTTCAAAATTATTAGAAGATGTCTACTTTCAGAAAGGGGAAACAAACAGGCTTAATAAATGGTCCACACTTATCTAGTGCCTTTTTTTATCTTTTCCAGGTTCTGCAAAATGCTTCACAATGTTTCTCACTCACCCATTCACATAGTGCTTTTTCTATTACATATTTTTACACACTATACACAGCACTTTTTTTATATCTCACTCATACACAAATAGAAATATTAGGTGCAGTGAATGGTTTGGGACATTTCAGCAATCACAAACTCAACCGAGAGAGAAACAATTATGTCAACCAAAGGAAAAAGAGTTGGTGGCCACTGTTTAAGACACTGAGGCATGGGTGCTTTGCCAACAAATCTTCCAGTAGTTTGCACTCCAAAAGGGTCAAAGAGCTTAACAATATGTCTGATAGAAAAAAGAGAATAAAACAAGGAAAACTCAGCTTGCCAGCTAGTGCCAACAGTGAAGTGCGGTCTGCAGTCATTTTTTCTGTATTTGCCATCAGTTTATCAGCTTGCCATCACCACAAACATTACACATATGCATTATCATCTTCATATATATATACGTATGACGTAGTAGCATAAATATATGAAATTATATACATTTTAATACTAAATTGCATGTTACGATTTACTGTCCAAATTTTTTGATAAATTGTATTCTGATGCTTTTAAGGGACTAATTCAATCTGCTTTTATTTTAATTTTATGTGTGTGTGTGTAGCCTTGCATAATAGTTCAACTTTTAAATATTATAACAAGAAACAAATTTTTCAATTGTGATTTTTTTTTTGTCTTAACATTAGAAAAGGTACCAGAAATGTGGCATTAAGAGTCTGCCTTAACGTGTAAGCAAGTTCAGCTGAGCTCTTTCTTA